>VYZX01018110.1:1878-18237 GCA_013401335.1 Brachypteracias leptosomus
CCCTAATGACCCTCTTATCCTTGATATGCCTTGAGATGGCACCAAGAATAAGGTGTTCCATCACTTTCCCAGGGATGGAGGTGAGGCTGACTGGTCTGTAGTTACCCGGGTCCTCCTTCTTACCCTTTTTGAAGACTGGAGTGACATTTGCTTTCCTCCAGTCCTCAGGCACCTCTCCCGTTTCCCAAGACTTGGCAAAGATGATGGAGAGTGGTCCAGCAATGACCTCAGCCAGCTCCCTCAGCACCCGTGGGTGCATCCCATCTGGACCCATGGATTTATGGATGTCCAGATTGCTTAATTGCTCCCTAACCCAGTCCTCATCAACCGAGGCAAACTTCTCCATTGTCCTGGCTTCCTCTGGGGCCTCAGGGGCACAGGGCTCCTCAGGACAGACTCCGGCTGAGTAGACAGAGACAACGTCTCCTTCTATGTGGTTCAATGTCCCTGTGTTTTAATTCTCTACTATGTTTCTTGTACCCTCTTGATTTTTAAATTTTGTTTCTGTATTTGGTTTCTGTGTCAAGGTTTTGGTAGCAGCAGTGCTGCAGGGGCGGCTCCTGTGGGAAGACACCAGGAGCTGCCTCCATGGTGGATGGAGCCATTTCCAGCCAGCTGCAGGAGAAACCTGCCCCTGGCCAAAGCTGAGCCACAGTTCTCCAGGTATGGCCTCACCAGTGCTGAGTAAAGGGGAAGGATCATTAGACTTTGCTACTGCCCCAAGCAAAGTGGCTTCACCAGAGACTGTAAGAAGCAGAGGTGTTCCTGTCTACTGGCCTGTCAGACTGGCCTGTGGGGGAGATGTCAGGCACTGCTGGGAGGCAGAAGAGGAGGTAAGCTGTGCAACATAGTTTTTATAACCACCTTGTACAATGGAATAATTTCCTATGGTCAAAACTAGATATGAAATCATGTCTGTCCTTACTAGAACTGGGTTTGAAGGATCCGTGGAAAGAAGTGTTCACTTTAATTATGAAGGTCTAGCATCTCTATTTGTAGCAGGAAGGCTTTGTGGGAAATTGGAATATTTGCCTTCTTATGAGGGGTTGTAACCTCCACCTAGGAATAAATGTGGTTTCATAATTCAGAAGCCAGGACGTTTTATGTAGCTCCCTCTAAATCTTTGGAAGTGTAGAAGAAGCGACATCTCCTGTCTTCTCCTCTAGCTTTCTCCATTTCCCATGATACTACTTAACCATTTTGAGATTTTGTCTCTACCACCCACCTTTTCTGGCCTTTGCAATCAGTTTCCTTAGCATGAAATGGTTCTGCAGTACCCTTTTCTACTGATTGTTACATAAGATAAGGACAGCGTAAGTATCAGGAACTTGCCTGTTTTCAGCTTCCCTAAATCAAATCAGTCCCAAGCATCTTTCTACAGGTTAGAATAGAGAAGTCACTATCCTTATCACACAGTGCAGGTGAAGTGTGAAGGACACCTTTAAAGTCAAGGAGAACTAATAGCATACAGCTCAATCAACACCTTGGGGTATGACTGTGTTTTTTTTTTAAAAGAGTCATGAGTGTCTTGTTCGGTCTTGTCCTTTCAGATTTCCCGTCCAAATAAAATTGATTTCTATTAATTCTATTTAAATGATCATCCTTCTAATAACACTTTATTCTTGCTACATGCTTCAAAGATCTTTTTAAAGTATTCCTAGGAAATTTAACCTTGATGTACCCTTTTCTTTTTTCAAATCACCAGTGAAAACTAGCAGTTCCTACCAAAACACACTCTTTTTTAGAAACTTGCAATTTTTTTATATGCAGACCATACAAATTAGTATCAAGTGTTCAACAGAAACCATGCTTTATTTTTAACCCACCACAATAAAACCAAGAAACTTCCTCCAAATATCTGACTGCAGTGTTGGGCCTTTGGAAGATCTACGCAGTCAATTTATTGAAACATGTTTAACTTCTAGATGTAAATTATTTTTAAGAATCCAAGTATCAAGTCTACTGATTTATTTTAATTAAAGGAAAACTCAGGAGACCTTGCTAGCTTTCATTGCTTTCTGTAACTGAGATTTTTTTTTCTATCTAATAATTATGAATATACTGCATAACAAAATAAGTATTATTGTATAATTTATTTTTTTTACTCATGTTTGAGCAAGGAATTATCAGCATTTTACTCAATATGTAAATCAGGAAATATTTTTTTCTAGATATAAAAGAACAATCTTCCCTTTTTATTTTAGTTGTAAAGTATACATAATACACACTGTCCCCTAATTTCCCTTTGCTTCTACCTTACAAGCAAAGTAAAACCCAAGTTCTTTGTTTTCAGTTCCACTCTCCGCTTCTCAGAGAAACTCCTACAACTGTTTCTGCACTTCCAGTTTAGCAAATCCTACAGATAAGGTAAATCTACAGAAATAACTTGCATAGCAGAAAAGCAAAACCAGCTCTGTATCTCTGCACAGCACGCTAGAGCCTGGGGGCCTGCTGCCATGGCAAACTCACTGAAGTTAACTTTATCCATAAATGCCTCTAATTTAGGAAAAATATTTAGGCTTGTTCTGTATAACTCTTTACTTTTGTCTGCAACAAGCAGATATTAAGGAATAGATTAATCAAACATAAATTTCATTTGGACTAACATTAGTCAATAGTTCAGGTGTAACTTAGGCAGAAAATATCAAAGCCCCAGTGCTTTGCCAGGCAGTGTTTGTTCTTGGTGAGTATATACTTTTTCATAGCACTGCTATAGCCTATTTAATGTTCAGCTTTTGATTTTGCTTCAAACTTACACTATTTATCTAGCTCTAAGTATTTAGACCTCAGTGTAAGTCTAGATGCAGGCAGCCTTATGCCTCATTGACAATATTTTCCTTAGAAGCCTGGCTGACATGAGACCCTCTGTGTTGTCCTTTTTCTTGTACAAATGCAGCTTTCTTCCTTTGTGGGTCCTCATTAATTAAAAATACTTCGAATAGTTCAAATCCCACTGTAGCAGAACATTATGGCATAACACATAAATTACAAAGAAAAAACTACTGCAAACATGGGTCGCTCCCCAGCACTCAAAATAACAGGGCAGCACGATGCACTCCCAGCCCCTTGTCTGACTTGCTGTAGTCACAGCCTCTGGCTGCAGCTCTGGGCAGGGAAGGGAGGTGTCAAGGGGCCAAATCTGCCCTCCCTGCAGAAAATCACTGTTCATTTCCTTCTGCTGCTGCTTTGGAGGGTGGACTGGGTAGATTCTGCACAGGCAGAGCCAAGATACTGACAGTACCTGGGATTGGAGGGTTTTAAAGAGCAGAAAACTTCTTAGACAAAAATCATGGTATTTCTATGGAAGTACAATTAAATCTGGTCTCTGTAGGAAGTTGTCTCTGAATTTTTTACTTCTGCAAATTAAACAGGGTGGGGGGACAGATAGTCCCTGTGCTCTGTAATCTTTTGCCCTTTTAGATGACACTTCAGTGGATTATTCAGATTTACCTGTTTTAGGACATGTCTGTGTAAAGCATTTGCATTGCAAAAGGTCTATTCTCTCTAATTTTTGTGTGTTTGATTGTTTTCCTAAGCAAATAATTTATTTTCAAGGTCTTATTTATCTGTGTGTTTCTCAGTTTTCTGATTTTTTTTTTTTCAGTGTTTTATAGGACAGTCTGAAATTTACCTGGTAATTTTCTGACTGTAGTGATTTTTCCTGAAACTGGGATATCCTTTATGTTTCTATACAAGCTTGTTTTATCTCATGATTATGCTTTTTTTAAAGCTCTGATTCTTCTATAAAAGATTAATTTGTAAAAGTGCCCTAGTGAGGTGGTCAAGCGTTTTCTTTATCAGTGATTTCCTACCGAATTTGCCAATGGTGCAGGTTAAAATCTCTCTCCTTCTACTGTCAACTCAGCTATACTCAATCATGCAATTTAGTCTGATGATAATTTATTCCAGCTAATGATGTATGAGATGTAAAAAGACCAAAGGAGGAGTTTGGGGGTCTGGAAATTAGGAGGGGAAAAATTCCCAAACCAAACATTCCCACCTTTTTTTCCTTGCAAACTCAGCATATCTTATGCTGAAATTACTGAGACACCATGGAGCCCTGCTTTTTTTGCAGTCTCTTGGTGGTGGAATCACACTTTAAATCATTCTGCAAAAGCATGGTTTGGTTAACACTTCATTATGCAAGAAGATTTCCACTATGCTGTAGTTGGCAGAAAAATCTGACTTTCCTCATGCATTTTATTCATCATCTGCTTCAAATTAAGAAAATGTGACTCTAAAAGTTTTTGTCTAAGAGGCATATGACTGAACATCTGTTTGCCCAGTCATCAGTTGTACTCGGCAGATATGTGAAAAATATGAAAGATCAGATCCCACAGTTAAATTATTAGGAACAAATATTTCACTGTAAAGCATTATTTGAAGAGTAACATGTTTCATCTCAAGGATCATGAGTGGCTTGCAGCATAGTTTTACAATGTGGTTAGTTAAATTAATTTAGTAAGTGGAGAATATGGTTATTTGCTCACACAAGGATTTTCAAATTGTGATCTTCAGACTACCAGCTGTCTGAGTGTCATAGTAACTGGTGCATACATGTTCCCAGGGCCAAATCACCCCTTTTACAACTTCTATTAAGAAGATGGGAGCTTCCAAAATATTTGAGGGTAGCAAGTGGTGTAGGAAATCTGGAAGTCATAATCTTAGTGGAAATTTCTTTTTCAAAAAGCAGAAGATAGACTTATCACTGGAATAATACTACGTCCAGTCCCCAGCAACATTCATACTCTTGTGACACTGGGATTCAAGCCTCTAAAAATGTGTGGGAAATTATGGTTATTTTCTACCGCCGAATCCCAGACCCTTTATTCAATTTTTGCTCCTTTCTTTAGGTAAGACTCCTATTTACGGTATTTATAAATTCAAACAGTGATATTATATGCAACTGAATGATAACATCTATTTTGATTTTGTGTCCTCTTAAGATACGAACTTAAGCTGAAAAAGAGAGATCCTTCTGAAATGGATAATTACCCTTGCCATTCTACTGGAAGTGTACTCAAAAAGAAAAGAGAGGGGGAAAAACCACCCATGACATTGTTGTGAAAACCAGTCCAGCTGCACTACCAGAACAGGTAAACCTTTATTTCTGCACCTAGTCCTTCTTTTTTGGATCTCCTTCAGCTAAATATGATGTTCTAACTAAGGATACCTCAGTGCATTTCAGTAGCCATGGGCTTATGCGGAAACCCTGGGCTCAGGTCTGACAAAGAAATTACAGAAATATTCTGCAGGAAGTGCTATCAAGAAGTCATTTAGTTGACTTCCCTACTATAAATATTTTTAGACCCATTTATATAACTTGTTGCATAAGAAGTGTAGTGAATGTTGTAGAAAATCCCTGCTACTCTTATATCATGTATTTTTCATTATGCTAACACAGAGATTTTTTTCCCCTGATGTGACTAGTTATCAGAAAATATTTGTCTCTTTTTTTAGCAGTGTTCAAAATGAGACAATTTTTAACAATATCCTGAAGTACACCTTATTTCAAAATATCACATTATACTTTTATAAACTGCCTATCTACATAGAAAGAAACAACTGAAAGGTAGCCTCTGGTCTGTGTTTCTTTAGAAAAACAATTTCAGCCTACATTAAACCAACCTGTTAAGTGATTCCATCTTCAAAATCCTCATGACAATGCAGATTCTGGTTTGAAAACTGACATCCCCTCCAAGAAAGAAACCCACATAGTGGTGCATAATTGTTACACAATTTGGAAAGATCAACTGCCAGAAATGAAACAGTAAGGATTAAGTTTAAATTGGTTCAATTCATATGTCTAAGTTAAAATTGCGAGTAGCCTTTCTGTTGAGATAGTCAAAACTCAGATGGACAGTTCCCTGAGCAAACTGGTCTGGGCTGGCCTGTACAGCTCTTGATTCTATGAAGAATATAGAGCCATTGAGTAATTTAGGTTGGAAAGGGCCCCAGGAGGTCATCTGCTTCAGCTTCCTGCAGGTCTAGTTTCAAAGTTAGTCAGGTTGCTTAAGGTCTTACGCATTCAAGTTTTTAAATGTTCAAGGCTGGGGACTCCACAGCCTGTCTGGGCAGCCTGTAACAGCATGTAACACCCAACTCCAGCCCTGCCTATCACAATATTTCTATTTCTATTCCTACTGCACAACCACTTCCAGCCCCATACACTTCCTTTTCACATTTGAACTCAGAGGAGTTTCCTGTTTAGACGGTCTGTCTGCCTGCTCTGTGTGCCTGTTTTCGAGCAGTTCAGGCTGGACTGTCATTGTGCTTTCAGGAGGCTGGCCTCGAAGACTGGCCAGCTCTCTGTGGCCCTTTGCTCTCCAGAGCACCCTCCCGTGAGATCCTGTCTGCAAGCTGCCTGAACAAGCTGAAGTTAAGAGTTTTTAGTCTGCTGCTGCCTCTACTCTCTCCTACTAGCTACTACTAGTTCCCTTCACTTCTGAGAAGAAAAAAAAATTGTAAGGCAAGAGCCAGTAAAGTAGACCTCAAACTGTGCCAAACCACTCAGTTCTTAAGATTGCCAACATTGGATTAGAATTTTAGCTGCTGCATGGTATTATCTCCAGTTGTCTTCAGACTGCAAAGGTGGCATGAGCTTACTCCTCGTTTTTCAGTGTCAGTTTTCTTCAAGGAGAGGAAAACGTGATGAAACAGTTGCCACTTTTATGTCTGTGACATGTGCTTCTGAACTGGGAAAGGGGAAAAAGTGGCCAGCTGGATCAGAAAGAAATTTTCCATTCTTCTGTCTCTGTGCTTGAGACAAGGCTATTTTTTGTCTGAATATTTTCAGGCTGCCTTTGAATTTCTAATATCTTGAGATGAGTGAAGAGATGTGCTGGCCGCTCCCTGAGTTGTAGTACTCCCCAACCAATTCTCTACCAGCCTCCTCCATGGCATTTCAGTGAGAACAGAACAGATTTGTTTCTGTCTTCCAAGTGGAGCACCTCAAAAGTTGTTGTCTGCTTTCTTATCATATGATGCATCACTACATAATTCCAACTGCTTGCTCTTTTTTTAGCCCCCTCTCCCTCCACCTACAACATAGAATTGTCTTCTCTCTTCACTGTAGGTTTGTGTGTCACCCATCCCTCTGGTTACCTCTAGAGAGAAAAGTTTCCAGAGGGAAGATTTCACATTTAATGTGAGGAGATTTGGTTTTCAAACCAAGTGGTCAGTAAAATAAAAATAAATGTGCTTTCCACCACCATTGAAGGGTCTTTACAAAAAATTCTCCATATGCCTAAATCTACTCATCTCAGGATTTGAGGACATGCATTTATTTTAAATTTAAGAAGAATCAAGCAATTAAGAATTATCCAAATGCTGAAATTGGCAGTGATAAAAAAAGATGGCATTTTATCAAATATAACCTATTTGGAACTTATCTAAATGACTAGTAAAGCATTGAAAACATATTCAGTATTTTGGCTATTTACATAAACTTTGACTGCATGTTATAGAAGCCTTCCTATTATGATTCCCAGGTTAGCACTGTTATTTAAATTCATTCCTTGGGCAGTTCTTCAAAGGGTCAGTTCCCAATAGTTTCCCCATTACTGGTGAGCTCTAGAGGCCCTGAGAAATCCTAATGAAGATAACTGACCACATTGCATCAAAACTGATGCAACTTAACAGGCTCTGACTTCTGCAGAGCTACGTTCACTTGCAGGAGACCTAAGCTCTGGTTCCTGCGATAAAAGCAAAATGTCAGGGAGGAAAGGTGAGACCAACTTCAGAAATTTCTGCTGAGGAGAATCAGTTATTTCAACTCTCCACTTTAATCTTGAGCTCAGTAATATTCTTCCCTGCATTGTGGGTTTTCCACAGAGATCTCCCAGTTTGTTGAAGTATTAACCAGATTGGAGGGGAAGTGGTTGGAGGTGGTATAGCAACATGTCAAACCCCTTTTTTCCACATTATAAATTCAACTGCCTGGGAGGAAACCACCTCATGACTTGGAGCACTTTAGAACAAATATTAATAATAAATTCTAATTGGTTATTATTGCTTGAGCAGAAAATATTGGATTTCATTTTCACCAGGAGGAAATGAAAATGTCATGTACTGTAATATGACAAGCATGGAATTTACAGTAGTGATATGTACTTGTAATTACCTTTATACGTGTAAATGCACACAAAGCAGAACACCAGGGAGGCCGTTTTACAACAGATTTAATCAAGAGAACATCTACATCTCCTCATAAACTTACTTAACCAACTTTGAAAAAAGAATGGAGTTGATTAGACAGGTTAATGGGGTGATGTCTTTATAAATGACAGATGGCCATGTTAGAACAGAAAGTTGTTCACTCTCCATTTTTTATTTTATTTTACTTATGAGACTCTTACTTTTTTTTTACTTATGAAAGCATTGCTCATACATTTTTGATTAGCAGTGGTTCACTGAAAAAAAAGCAATTTCCAATGAAACTGAACTTTTAACTGGATGGATGTTGTCATTATGCTTAAGTGGCAAAACTAAACTACAAAATGAATTTTTTTGAATTCCAGGTCCTTATAAACATCCTGACCCCCCTGCATCGGCCTGCAAATGGAGAAAAGTGCTTACAGATTTGCAAGCTCATAAGAACATAGCAAAGGAATGGAAACACGAAGAAGAAAGGTAGCTTTTTAATGATAAAGGGAAGCCATTAGTGGTGAATTTGAAAGAGTAATTAAAAAATTAGAATTAAAACAAGGCAAGAGTCTTAATTAAGAACAATAAAAAATATTATAGTGCAACATTAGCTATACTTGAAAAAAAAAATCCACCTTGGGCATAATAATTTTACCTCAGAATTATAAAAGTGTAGGATATGGAATAGCCTAGACTGTTAATCTTCCCTCAGATAGATGAGGTATCTGGAAGTGGATCACACACATACAGAGGATTCACTAAGTACCTACACAAAGACCTCTGGGAATGTGCTCTGGGGACCCTGGCCCAGTCTGAAGAAGAAGTGCAATAGCTGAAGCTCCTATTGAAATCCACCATCAGAGCAGAAGCTCTTGGCTCTTTCTTGGGTGGCATAATGCTTGGCAATGATCTGTGTGTCACCACAGGCATGTGCCATGCTTTGTGAAGCTCTAAAGGGTTCCAGCACCTACTTGGCTGTCAGATAGATGATCACAATTGTGTGATTATTAGTACAACATTCTCCCATCTCTCCTCTCATATGAAAACTGACCATTCCTAAATGGACCAGAAATAAAGAAGATAAGATGTATATTGCTAACCTTCTACTCTTGTTTCCTCCTCCTTTGGCATTTTTCATTGATCTGAAGTGTACAACTTCTTCATCTAATTCACATCTGTCAAGGGTTAGGGCTGGCCACTAGATGAGTGACAGATGCTCTCTATTAACTGCTCTCCCTTCCCAAAGGGGAAGAGAAAGGGAATAAAGAAGAGAGATTTATGAGTTGGAAAAGAAAACTAAAATAGCTTTAATAAAAAAATTAAATATAGAAATATATTCAAAACCAATTTCAAACCCAACCCCCCTGATGGCAATTATGTCACCATCACCACTGATGCTGCAGGGCAGACACTGGGGCATTCCTAGACTAGACTCAGCAGCAGGCATGAACCGGATTCAAGAGCTGGATTTGGGAATGCACAGACTGAGATCAAAGGCAGAATGGACAGAGTCCTTCTCAGATGCCGGCAATTGAAAAAGAGCTTGACCCTTGTGATCCCTCAGCTTTATACTGAATATGACATGTGGAATGAAATCCCTTGTTGATCAGTTTACGGTCACCTGTCCTGTCCGCTCCTCCCCACAGGTGTGGCCTTTCACTTTCTGCTCCCCCCAACGTGGTACACAAGATCTAGCAGTGACCTTGGTCTGCACAGCAGCAAGTATCAGCAAGAGCCTTTCTGCACACCCCAATCCTTGGTAGTAACTATAAACATCGAGCATTATCACTGCTAGAAACAGACACTGCCTGTGAAAATACAGTTAATTTCAGAAAGTGCAGTTACTTAGAAAAGACTTAACTGAAAAGTAGAATCACTGATCAGAATTAGTTCTGTTCTAGCTCAAACCAGGACAAGATCCTTGATTAAAGCAATCCTATTGATCATCTCTCTAGCCTTCCAAGCATGAATTTGAAAACCAAAGTCTTCCAGGAATATTTTCTCTTGAAAATACCTGTGTGGATTTAGGATTTATGAGAAGCACTATACTAAGTTTTGAAAAAACTCTGGATTTTTGGGGCCTTTTTTCCTTTTATCAGGATTGTAGTACCAGTGCAGTGAAACAGCCCTTAAGTACATCTGTGAAACTCTGCAGTAGATCACAGTAATTAAAGATAATCGTAGATACTTAGTCAGGACAATGTGGCTGCAGCGTAGCGGAGTCTGGCTCAGAACTTTTGCAAGCTTTCCAAGTAAGTGCTTGCATATTGCTGAATTTTAAATGAAGTACAATAGTGTATCACAAGTTTAATTTCCATTATCTGTACATAAGCAAATCAATAGTTCCCATAATGGTAGCTAATCCTCATTAATAGAAACAGATCAGCTTATCTCTTAGGTAGGGGATAGGTGGCTGGCAGCTGCAGAGATACAGTGATCTAGCTTTTACTATAACATTATAATCAATAGTTTTGGGTGATAATTTGACATCATATTTAAGTCACTACACAACTCAATTGACTTGTCCCACAATTCACCTCTTATTAACATAAAGAAAATAAATTTCACACAGGGTATTCATCTAGGTCATAACTGTGAAGGGCTTTGTGTTCCATATTGGCATTTCCAACAGATAAATCATCAGTATCATCAGTAGTGCCACTTATCAATGTATTACAATTTGGTCAAGTATTAACAAACCAAGATGGATATAATGCCATGGAAATTGTTTAGATTTACCTTTGCTCAATTAATTTCTCAAGTTCAGTCGAAATTTTACCGTGTCCTAATATCACAGCGAAGCCCTGCTCCCAGATTCCAGATTTTCTCTGGAGCTCCTATATTCCCCAAAGTCAGCTGGATGCTCACAGCATTTTGAGGTGAAGGTACGATGTTTTTGGTTTTCAGTTGGTGCTAACTGGAGTAATTGGATCAGTGGTGGATCTCTGGTTTCATAAATGTAGGGGTTAATATAGAAAGGATTATGCAAAAGATTTGTATCTTCAGGAAATATTAATTTCCACAGTGCCTGATGCTTAACAGTAAGCTACTGTGTTCCAGCACCCGCCTGCCTTGCAAAGTAGTCAGTTTGAGTGTCTTGACATGCAAAATACCACAGCTAATCTATTCCAACATTACTTGATCACTTTAGTTTATTGTGATTTCTTAAAATAATATGTAAAAGAATGTTCCTTGGTGCATGGCTATTAGAATATTCTAATACAGGACACTGCAGCTTGGAAGAGCCTGGTAAATGCTGCAATCTCCTAAATCTTTTCTTTCTGTCATAAAACACTGATTCCCTTGACTCTTTACTGCTCTGTATGGTCTCCCTGTACACCTCCTTGCCATTGATCCTTGTTTCTATTAAAAGAGTCTTAGACTCCATTCCTTTCATTTCCTGCTGTTCAGTTCTCTGTTTATTTCACCTATTTTGGTGCAGTCCCTCTCCTTCCTTCCAAAACATGAAGATCACCTCCTCTTCCTTGTCCTGCTCATCCTCCTACACACAGCCCTATGAAATTTTCTCCCTCCACCAGAGCCTTCTCCTCTGTATCCTACACAAGTGTCTCTTCAGGGAGACATGTATTGAAAAGAAAATGAGATAATGAAAAAAATGTGTGACAGATTAAAATAAAAGTTAATTATTTAGTAGTTATAAAAGTTTCAGGTGAGACAAAATTAATACAGCATCCAAAAATGTATAAAAGCTACTTAAAAAGAAGAAAAACAAATACAGCATGAATTCTCAGAGATGCCATCTCCCCACCATTTTCTTTTATTTTTGTGCAGCCACCAGTTGCTGTGTACTCTCTGGGAAACACTGACTTAGTCAAAATCCTCGGGCTTGTCTATTCTCTTCTAACTGTTTTTACTACAGCATTGTGATCCAGAGAAGTACTGAAAGCCATAGGGAGATTATATAGCTTATGTATGATGTTCCAGGAGCATCTCTAATCTTTGTACTTGGACCTATACAGTAGAGCTGAAAGACTGAAGCATTGCAGAATGTACCAGCTGTGAGCTGTTTCCATAATAATAATAATAATAATGATGATAATAATAATTCAGGTTTTTGTTACTGATTCCTTTCTGTGACATAGCACAGGCCCATAAGGGCATTTACTCCACATCTTAATCCAGCCTCTGTGAGAAGCGATTTGTTGGGGATTTCAAAACATCCTCTGAGATCATACTAGAGTTTTACACAGAAAACCCCTCATAATCCCTCTCAGAACTCTAATATGGAGCCATTTCTAGGTCTCTTGCTTCTTTTGGACTCTTTGCCTTCAACTCCTGCCTTTTAAACAGCAAAACAGGGTTTGGCTGGAGAGTTTGAACAGCAGGTGAGAAATGATGGCAGCGCAGGCCGAGAGTAACGTGGTGAGCTCCCACAGCTCACAGAGGCCTTTGGGTCCAGCAGAGCAGGGCAGGTACGTGCAGGCCCAGGGCCACCTCCCTCTCTGCAAGTGTACAGGTGCCTGGTCTGATGAATACAGCACTTAAACGCAGGTTTCAGCCAATAGGGCCTTAGTGAAGAAACATGATTTGAAGTGTCTTCTGTACACCAGTGTCATACGCCTTGGTTTTGCCCAAACACAGCATAGGGTTTACTACCAAAGCAGAAAACAAAGTAATCATGTCTCATAGTGCTGCCAGAAACTGGAGTCTTAAGAGGACTTTCACAACAACAATTACATATTTCAGTACAAATGAGAGAGTGGAAAAAAGGCTAATAAAAAAAGGGTGTATGACTCAAAAGGAAAAGTAAGGAGTGCTCATTAAAAATAGTGCACAATGTGTTTTTTCATAAGCTTATTCAGAATTTGCTGTGATCAAAGTTCATATTTCCTTTGGTGGAGATGAGATATTTCCTGACATGGCTTGGACAGTGCAAGGAATTACACTGAAGATCCTTTCTAAGCTGAAGGAGCTGAGGAAATGAGCTAAAGCAGCTTCTTCAGTTCAGTACCAGTGTAATTTCCTTAGAGAATGGAAATGCATTTTCTAATGCCACCTAACTGAGACTCATTAAGCGTTCATTTATTAATTCATTGCTTCTAAAAACAGTGATAGCAGCAATCCACCAATCATGAACACATGATGTAGGCAAATGAAGAGATACACTGATTACACTTCTAAACAAAAGTGACTCAAATTCACCATATGCATTAAAAAAAGAAATTATAAAAAAGTAATATTCTACATTATAAAATTGCACTGGAATGTATTAAAAAAGTTAAAATAATACCATCTAACAGATACTGCAAAAGCCTTCACACTTAATCAAAAGAAAACTTCATCTTTAGGCAAGACTTATTTTTATTTTGGGATTATGTTGCTCTCTTGAAGTATTATGGTCCCTGTAGAAACAGAGAGGATCTCTCCTCATAAATTCTTGTAAATACCTCAACAGTATTTACAAGCTGCTTTTTAATTGAATTTTAATTTCTAGTCAAATATTTTTAAAGCAGCTTTTAATCATAGAAACACAGAATCGTTTGGGTTGGGAAAGACCTTTAAGATCCCTGAGTTCAACTATTAACCCAGCACTGCCAAGCCCACCACTAAACCATGTCCCTCAGCACCACATCTACATGTCTTTTAAATACCTCCAAAGATGGTGCCTGCACCACTGTCCTGGGTAGCCTGTTCCAGTACTTGAAAACCCTTTTGGGGAAGAAATTCTTCCTAATATCCAACCTAAACCTCCCTTGGCATAAATTGAGGCCGTTCCTTCTCATTCAGTGCTCAAGATCAAGAAGCATTTTGTCATAAAATGTTATAAAATTATATTTATTTTCACTCATTTTGCTTAAAAGCAGAGTTACTTTATTGCTAAAATGTACTTAATTCAAAACTTTTTCTAACACTGCTGGATGTTGTAAGCCTCCCCTCATACCCCAACAAAACTGAACACATCAATTTAATGTAAGCAGAAGGAAGTTATGAATTATTACACACTTACTTTCTTAACCTATATGAACTGATTGGCGGGTTTTTATGTGAAAGATCTGATCCCTGAGCGCTGTTCTGATTTAGCTGCAGCAATTTAAGAGGTTAATGAGTCCAGCTGCCAAAAATCACTCTTCTTGCAACAGATGCAACTAAGCTGGCTGTGGCTCTGCTCCTCAGCTGCTCTACTCCACTCCCACCACTAGCTATTAATGCACATTGAAAAGAACCCCTCGAGTCTTCTCTCCCTCCAGCAGAACAGTTCCAGCTCTCTCAGACTCTCCTTCCTCAGCAGGTCCTTGGTCTCTTCGCCACCTTTGTGGCTTGTCGCAGAACCCACTCCAGTATGCCCACGTGTCTCTCATACTGAGGAGCCCAGAATGGGACACAGCATCCCAGATGGGGTCTGATCAGTGCTGAATAGAGGGTTCAGAAGATTTTAATAGAGCTTGTAAACCAGCACACATGGTAATACTTTGAAAGATTATTTAAACAGAAAATAAATTTTTATTAAAATCGAATTCAGAGACTTTACTGGTATTTTCTGTAAAATCATACGGAGTTAATTCCCAGTCTGGAGTTGTGTGCTGGTTTTGGCTGGGGTAATTTTCTTCATAGTAGCTGGTATGGGCTATGTTTGGGATTTGTGCTGAAAACAGTGTTGATAATTCTGGGATGTTTTGGTTACTGCTGAGCAGGGTTTACACAGAGTCAAGGCCTCTCCTGCTCCTCATAGCACTCCACCAGTGGGTGGACTGAGGGTGCACAAGAAGTTGGGAGGAGGACACAGGCAGGACAGCTGACCCCAACTGACCAAAGGGATATTCCATATCATATGATGTCATGTTCAGTATATAAAGCTGGAGGGAGAAGAAGGAAGGTGGAGACCTTAGGAGTGATGGCATTTGTCTTCTCAAGTAACTGTTAGGGGTGATGGAGCCCTGCTTTCCTGGAAATGGCTGAATGCCTGCCAATGGGAAGAAGTGAATGGATTCCTAGTTCTGTTTTGCTTGTGTGTGCAGATTTTGCTTTACCTGTTAAACTGTTTTTATCTCAACCCACAAATTTTCTCATTTTTACCCTTCCAGTTCTCTCCCTGATCCCACTGGAGTGAACAAGTTGCTCTGTGGTGTTTAGGTGCTGGCTGGGGTTAAACTATGACAGGAGTTTAAGTTCATTTTTAATCCAAGCTTTGTGATTTTCTTTTTGGTTGTAAGGTTTAGAGAAAACTTTCCGTCTTTTTATTCCCTTAGCCCAACACTTCCAGTTTGGCTGTGGAAGGCAGAAACATCACTAGACTTGTAACCACACTCAGGAATCTCAGGGCAAAGGATTGAGACAGAGTTTACTCCCAGTTCTCAGCTGTACTTTAAATTACTTCTATCTAACATAGTCTATTTCCCCAGATCTTGGGTGATGCGTTTTTGTCAGCTACCATGGTTGCTTGACCATAAGACCAGCCCAAATAGAGGACAGATCACCTGGAGAATTTAACTTTGGTTTTATGTGACTGAAAAATAAAATTAGAACAATTGTCTTTGGAACCCTAAGCTGGGAGTCTGCTGAACCTTACCTGCCTCGACTGATGCACATACCCCACTGCCTTTAACAATCAAGATCAGTCAAGAAGTATTTATTTATCTGTAACAAAATATGGGAAGATCTGACAGGATTCAACGTGACAGGGCTATCTTCACTGGCAAGCTGGATTTGCTGGCTATTGGAGTACGCGGTTTGGATGAAAGCATCTGAAATCCATTAAGCTGGATTTTAGCAATTCATTTTCTTTTATTTATTTTGTTCCTAATGTGATGTTAAAATAAAGAAGAAAGCAGAAGATTAACAACAAATGTTGCATTCTACACAGATAACAGGAGAGGCCACAAATAGAACTCATACTCCAACAGGAAAAATTCCAAATATTATTTTGTTTTTGCTTTTGGCTGGTGGCAGAAAGCCTGATGGGGCCCTTAAGGATAAAGGACAACCATGGAGGCAGGAAATTCTTAAAAGCAGGTGGGTAAAACTGATGTGTGAAAACGTGTACTTAGCCAGTTTAAAGGCTCAAATAAAAATTGTATCTTCCTTACAAGAGGAAAGACGATACTTCAGGAAACTGCAGTTGACTCAGAGAGACAGGGAAGCTGAAGCAATAGATGTGAGAAATCTAAAACATGCGTAAGAAACACTGGCATCAGGAAACTCTAAGATTAAAATGTCAAGATCACACAGCGTGTATGTGATTGTGGTGGGTTTACC
>VYZX01018112.1:10785-26878 GCA_013401335.1 Brachypteracias leptosomus
AATTTGTCACTAACTGCATATGCTAGTCTCATAAGGAGAAGACATTTTTGTCACATATTTGGCAAATTTACGGATACCTCTGGAATGTTAAATCAGCCAGACTGAACAAAACCAAAAACAGTTTGCCAGCTGTTGGGGAGGGGGCAGCTAAAACATTAAAACTACTGACCACTATTCAGTCTATGGGCCAGATCAGGTCTAACCCAAATCAAGACATGCAACGTATACGCCGTAGGGGACACTGAGTCCATATTACCAACTACTTCACCTTGAAGATTAATCTTACAGTGCCCCAATGCTTGCCAAGATAGACATAGCCTTAGAAAAATTGCCTCTCCCCTCATCAAAAGAATTCATTTTTGCTGTAACATACTTTCTGAAACCATTCACTTTTAATTTCTTAGCAGTTACCCCGCCCAGTGCATCTATTCTCATATGTTCCAACTCTAGGATAAATAACCAGGTAAAAGCCACTATAAAATACTCATATTGGGCACAAAATTAATTACCCCATGATCAGTATTCAATAATTACACAAGATTACATGTAAAAATCATCCATAACCATTATAACAATCTTCAAATGGTACTACTGTGTGACAATTTCACATTCAGAAAAGAACAGGAAAAAAAAGCTGGGAGGTGGGAGGGGAAGGGGGGAACAACTCTCNGTTTCACCCTCTTCAAGAAAGTTACAAAAACAACTTTTGCTGACAGTCATAATAGAATTTGCTTGCCCCTTTTGTGCAACCATAATTGATCACCTTCATTTTTACATGCAAAACATTTCACATAGCTGCAGAAATACTGGAAATACTTTGAGCTTTCAAGTTCCTGACGTATTTTAAACAAGTATATCTCAAAATCCCATTTCATAGTGAAAACAGTTCTTAGATAAAAGAGATTATCCAAAGATATATGTGTTTCTCATTCAGGAAGCAACCCATCTTTCTTAGTTAAAATATCCAAATACATAAATAGACACCTCTAAATGGTGCTGTTATGATTAAATCTTCAACATTCTGCTGCATGGAAAGACCAGCATTATATTCTTAACAGATGTAGTGCTGGAATGGCTTTATACTCTTCAGAGAAATTACATAGCATGATTTATTACACAAACTCAAGTGGAAAGATACTGAATTGAGTGCTGTCAGTGATGAATGACAATTCCAGGTGATTGACATTTACTCAAGAAAGCAAAAGATGGCATCATTGCACTATTTTAAAGCTTTGAAAAGCACCCTGGAGTGCCAAAACCTGCAAGAATCGCTATAACTAGTGGTCTTCCACTATCTACTTTAAGCAAGGGAATTACACAGTGTGGATTATGGGGCCTGAGGACACACACAGTGTAATTTTCATCATCTCTGGACAAGGATTTAGACATCAGTACATCTTTATGCAGACAAATTTTCCAATTGATATATCATTACTATACAAAAGCATTCAAAGTTAGATGTTTTCAAATCCTTGCAATGTGAAACCTAGATTTCTAATGCATTGGGCCTGAATCTCTCTGCTACAAGAAAAAGTTAAGTACAAGGTAATTTCAATAAGAATCAGATACTTAACTCTTTGAGAAATAAATAATTTTCCAAGCCTCTGAGTGCTGTACAAAATCAGTGAGGATTTAAAATCTGCACATACTTATTCCAGTGAAATAACTTTCAGGAGAATTTGAGGTCTTTATTTTCAATACCAGTTCAACAGAAAATAAAGAAGCAAGCCTTGTTCACGTTGCTATAATGTTCCTCAAATGACTTAAAACTTGACTTTTTTTTTTCCAAAGGGAGAAAAAGTAATTTCCTTCATTAGACATCAAATATTGGAACTTATTGCCCCTCTCTCTTTTTTTTTTGACATTTTAACATTAATATTTAGGTTTTTGAAGTTCTAGTCAGCATTGCATTAACTGTTGCTCTAACAAGTGTTAATGCAGTTCCTGCCTTTCCTCTAAAGAGCTATAAAAACACAGTGCTTTCAGAATTTAGGTTAGGATATAAATCTTGGCTCCAGGTGTTTCGGAATCACTTTCCATAATCTGAAATGAAACTAGTCTTGACTAACTCTGAACAAAGTTTGAATGCATTGTAGGTTTGTACTAAGTTAAACTATCTTAAGAATGAGTATGTAAAATAAACCAAAATTTAGTGGATATTTAGTTTTTGGAAGGCATGTTAAATGAACTTTAAAACCAGATTTGAAAATCCAGCTGTAAAAGGGGTATGGGAAAGTGATAAATGAGGGCTGACATCACATAGTTGTAAGAACTACAGTAAGCAAGTAAAAATTCCATCTTGAAGTAACAATTCAGTTTAAATTGGAACTTGCAGTTACTCTTCCAATTTAAGTCAATAGCTATTCTGTGGTTGCCATATATCAGAAAAACATGCTTAGAGAATAAAACAGCTCAGTGTAACAAGTATAAAAAATGAACTTTTCAAACACCATTCCTGAGTGCAGACTGCAAAACAACTTCACTGCCAACCCTAACACATCCTCTCAAGCCTGTACCCACTAATCATGTTTCTACTTTCAATGAGGTTCTGAATGTCTCCCCTGTCCCCTTCCACTACTTAGTAGAAAATCCTCCCTCATTATTTTGACTGATTGCTTTGATTAGCAAGTAACTCATTCACCTACACTATGCTCTAAGTTTCAATTCCAGGAAGGTAAACGTTCAGGTTTTCTTCATTAGAAGAAAAATTCAATGCTCTGTAGGCACAGTGCTGGGGTAGACTGCCTGAAAAATGCTCATATGCTGTTTGCATGAGCCAAGACCTTTCGTGATCACAGATTGCTTTCTCTATATATTTATAAAGACATATTTCTCTTTATATTCACCTTAGAACAACAGATGAGTAATGGAGATTTCCACTAGAAATGCTGGGATTTTAAGATTTGGAGCCAGTAAAACATTCACTATCAGATAACTCATGGAATCAAAATAGTCCAGTTACTTATAATTACTTTTTTATCATTGTGGTTTAGTCTCAATTGGTGTTCAGTGACACTTGCTTTAACAAAACTAATGACCCTTCAAATTTTCCTTTTGTTTTTTCAAAGTACTTAAAAACAAACACTAATTTGGACCTTTCTCCCTTAAATTATATGAAATACTGTTTACATTTTATCTCCCAATGCATTTTTGTCAGTCCCCACTGATTCTATGTTGCATAGTATATTGAATTCCAAGTCTAAAGTTCAAATAATTTAATAATGCAATTTTTTTCCCTGCAGTTCAGATTTTTTATCAGTTTAGGTTCTCTAGTACTAGGAAGTGGACTGGGGTGCATATGCATACCTGAAGAGGCAGCAATACTTTCTGAAGTTTCCTCTTTCTTCACAATTCTGAAAACTAGTCAGCAAGATTGAGACCTGCTGTGCACTTGACACCTGTTATTCACATGATTCAATCACAGTTGTGTACCACAATATGAACAATGTCTTCCAAATCTATGGTAAATAGGTAAAATATACTCTCGAGAACACAGTAAGAACAGCACTAAACATTACAGGGAGAAAACATGTTGGAGTACTGCACATCAGTCATTTGGTTGGCTGTTACCAGTCTATTTTTCTGAAGGTAAAAACAAACGATAAAAAACAGAAGAAAGGATTTTGTGGCTTTTTTAAAAATTTGTATTTAGCACTTTGCTATTTTGCATCAGCAAAGATGTAACTGTATCATCTACAGGAACCGCCATTCAAAAGAAGTTTGCCAGACACATCACAGTTACAAACTATTTTTTTCTTTAAATATAAGAGAGACTTGCAGTAGCTGTTATGTCATTAGAAAGTCAATAAACGCTAGCAAATTTTGAATAACAACCCAGTATAAGAAGACGTCACTGTTAAAGTAAGGGTTGGCGTAGTTCCAACAGCAGAACATTGCAAAGCCACTCAGCACACAGAACTAAAATTCATGCATAGTTTAAATCACATGTAACTTTCAAGCATGAAAGCCATGCAGAAAACCAAATTAAAATTACAATGAAGGCATAAGTCTCCAGAAGTCATATTCACACATGCTAACAAGGGTCAAGATAACATAAAACAATACCTGGAGATTGAAAAAAATTAATGTAGGGCTAGAGGCATTGGAGCTAAAAAACCCAATCAAAACCAAAAACCACCACAAATACCTGCCAAAATTCATCTATACACACAGTCAAGAATTCTTAAGGTCACTCCTCCATTAGGGCCTCAGAACCAAGAATACAGCCCTGTTGTAGCCAACTCACCTTCGAACACGGAAGAAACACAGTAGTGAGGATACACATTAAAAAAAAGATCTCTGGAGCAGTCAGATATTACTCAGTGTTATACAAGATTTTCCACACCAACTAACCACTCTCCAACTACAAAAATCTTCCACACCTTCTTGAGGAAGGTGACAGTTTTATGTAAGACAGCTAACCCTTACTCTAGTTTCCTCAGGATTTTCACCTACCAGGTTGAGAAATTAAGGGCTCTGCTTGTATATATTCACTTTCAAAAAAATATCCTGCCTTGTGATACCGTAAGAGAGATTCACTCCATAAGCAACTGGCAATTTAAACTGTGCAACAGTTTCTAGATAGTATTTGAATCAAAGAATCAGAGATACTCATAGGAAGGCTACAAAAGATAAAAATAACAGGTTTTTTGAATGTAAGTAACCCACAAAAGTCAAATTTGAACAGTAAAATGAACAGCAGTGTGAAAAAAATCTTCAGGTTCAGCAATAGCTTTAACTATTAGGTATTTTTCCTCACACTTCTGAACAGTAACACAATTTAAAAGTTGAAAAAATTAGGAGACAGATTCTATTTTCTGTGAGATTTGAAGGATTTTTTTACCCTGAGACAACATTAAACTTCAGGTTATTACTAGTAGAATAGCAGTAATTATAAGATACTATCATGCACTATAAAAAGTTGTTCACAGACTTTCTTTTACTAAATGAACTATTCCATCTTTAGTCAACAGCAGGAGTTAAACTCTCTACTGAAGTGGCAATGATTATTCACTGTTTTTTTAAAAACAGCCTTTCACCTTCCTCCATTTACCCCATTTGGAAACGCAATGTGAAATCTTGGTTTTTCTTAGATCTCCAATTTTAGATCACTCCAAGCTTTGAAAAACCTCTGGAAGCATCCAAACACCTAAAAAGAAGGTGTAAAGGAAATAAACCCAGTCCTTTTGTAAGAATTTGGAATAGCAAGCACACACATTAAAGCAGAGGAAGAAGCCACAGGGAATGTTATGGATAAATAGGGGAATATTTACCATTTTAGAGATGCTGGCTTGCTACAGGACAAGGATATGGAAAGGGGATCAGAGTCTTCTGCTTATCTCAGAAATTATGAAATACTTAACTGCTTTACAAGTAAAAACTAGTGCAGCAAGTGTGAGCAGTTTTAAAGACATGATATATTCAATGCAGAGCATTTTAAGAATCTGAAGATAAGTAACAAAGTAGCCTAATGAAGAAAAGTTAAGCAGACTGCATAAATAACATTGGACAGATTACTTTGCCACAAATGTGTGATAATTATATTGCCACAAATGTGACCTATCTATACATCAAAGACATGCTGAAGCCTCATGTAAGCAGAAGCAGTTTGGACCAGGTGTCCTTCATTATGGGTTTCCAGCTTAGCTAAGGGTTAGAGTCTCAAGTCTCTGCTGACATGCTTGAATAATACTTTTTTTGGTTGCTTTTGCAAGAAAGGGCTGAAATGATTGCCTTTGCTGACAGGAATCCTAAGAGTAGCTTGAATTTGCAACAGTACCTGTTTCTCACAGGTCATCTGATGTAATTTTAGCTATGTAAGTAGCTTTGAATATTCCATTTTGTCAGAGACTTCTGAGTAGCCTTAAGGTCTCAGGCAGACAAGTTGTTAAAGCTTAGAACTAGACAGAAGGCCTCAGAAACCCAAAGAGGAAAAAATGCATAAAGTCTTTCATAATAAACAGACACCATGGTTAAGAGAGCTGAGTGGTCAGTTTAAAGGTGTTTATCTTTTTAATGGGAGTTTAATTGTAAAAATCATTACTCCTAAGCTACAGTTGTTATTAAGTACCAAGCAGTAAGTTATGTTACACCATTGACAGTATGAAATTAAGTTCCCTTTGAAGGGTGCTGCACCCAGCTTAAAGTTGCAGTTTCTGCAATCACATGAGAGGTACTCCCATTCCTAAGAATTCATCAAGTTTATCCATATTGGGTTTTTTTCCACTTTTCCATGACAAATGTTTAATTTTCTTCACATCATATAATCACCAGATTCACAACACCCTCAAAGTACTCAAAAGGAAAAGCAGAAGCCTTCTCCAGCATCTTCATTTTAAAGGGATATTTAGGTGAAAATTTCCATTTATAGAATCATAGAATGTTCTGAGTTGAAGAGGATATTTAAAGATCATGTAGTCCATCTCCATCTAGTTTAATACTATGCTTTCAATATTCTCCACTAAGGATCACAATTTATATAGACCTAACATGTCAAAGAGAACCCCATGTTCAACCTAAGAAAGGTAAAAAGGAAGTAAAAATTGTTTTGTCTGGATAAGTCAGGGTAAAGAAATAGTAATATATGGATATAAAGGCCATCATTTGCAAAATTTTATGAAGATAATAGACATTCCTGAATCTAGGGAATTTTTTCTCTCAGACAATTCTCAAATTTCTAGAGTCACATTTTGTTAAGGGTCAGAGACAAAAAAGCTAAAGTAAACTTACAAGAAGGCTGTTAGTACAAAGATTTAATGCTTACTATCCTTCTCATAGATCTAGCTAAGCAGCTACTGCTAGAAAGTAGAAATATAAAATCCAAATCTATTCATAAATGTTCTGGAATTGGTGATTATCTTGTGATATGATAATTTTTGTTGATAATATTCACGTTGTTGAGATAAGAAATACTGAAAATAATAATGAAAATACTACCTGAGGTAAAAAAAAAATTGCTGACAAAGTTCAACACTGACAAACATAAACCAAAACATGTAACAACTCTAACTTTGCAGTCATGGGTTCTGAGCTGATCCTCCCTATCCAAAAGAGAAATACTGGATGTACTGATAGGGCTAAGAGGCAAAATAGCTCCTTTTGAAAATCTGAGACACCACATTTTGCTATGAAGACTCCACGTCTCAAACAGAAAATAGAAAATGGAAGATGAAAACATGATTTATACAGAATCCCAGACTAACACCTCCTCAAATAACACTGGAAATACTCATGCTAGTTTCCCACTGACCTGTTTATGTTCTGCAAACATTGTTTCCATGCTTGAAGCATATTATGTAGTTTGTCTCTAGTTTCTCTCCAGTCATGAGACTTAAACAAATATACTCACAATTTTACTAGCATGCTTAAATACAGCTTCCCTGGGATATTTCCCAGCTTTACCTTTTCTAGATCATCACCTCTCTCATAGTTCACATTCTGCAAGAGCCTGCAGAAAGTCCCCGGTGGTCTCCCTTTTCTGAAAAATATCCTGAGCAATGCAGAATTTCTACCAATACAATAGGATGAAGCAACAAGAGCAGCACTTTTGCCATGATACTTGACTGATCTGTTTGTTTATTCCCTCTACTTGTAGGTTCACTGGAACACAAAACTCATCATAGTAATAGCTGTCTCTGAAAAGCAAGGTATAAAAGAAAATATTGGCAAGCAGAATACTCATGTATTCACCTGATACAATAATAAACACCATTAATAATTTCTTCCTTACTGAAGGAGAGAAAAAATGGATCAGCTTCAGCTCAACATTATTCAAAAGATAATTCAAAGGCTTAAAAGTACGAGGTATGCTCAAAGCCATATTATAATAATATTGGTGGAAACTATTTCTGGCATTTCATAAAGCTCTTGCTTTTGGATTCTTTTTCTTTCAAATACAGAATAAAATTCTGGTTTTGCTAAAATATGGGTACTGGGGGTTTTTTATTGTTTTGGTTTTTTTTTTTTTTTTTTTTTTTTTTTTTTTTTTTCTCTTCCCCAAGAAGAGGGAATATGAAGATAAAACTAGAAGAGAGAATCTGCTTTAGTACTGGTAGCAGAAGCAATGAGGTCTTTCTTCTCTCCTCTCCCAGATATGTATTCTGGACATTAAATGCAAGAAGTGGATTCTGAAACATAAAAGCATAACTTGAACTTGTAATGAAAGAAAACATTAGCAGGCTTGGTATGAGGAAATTTGAGGAAAAGAGAAAGGGGAGTAAAACTCCCTTTCAGCTACAAAAATAGTTCTAGCTGAACTTATGATAAGGGCTATATGATGTACCTGCTAATAATGATAATAAGAGAACTAACCGGGCCTATCAACCACTATGTGCAATAATGTATTTGTCACTGATGTCAGGAAAGTTTTTCTTATTGAGGCAGTAAATACACATTTAGAGATGGAAGAAATGCAAAACAGCAATTTCTATAGAGATTTTAAGAAAATATTCTTGTGTATCTGCTGTTAAAAGTTAGAAAAAAATAAATTATAAAGATTTTATCTGCAATACAGACTCAATGTTACAAATAAGGGGCCACATAAGAGAATAGTGAACATAAAATGGAATTTCCCTTAAGAAGAAAACCCCACAATTTTGAAACATTCTCTATATTGCAGAGAAATTTATCATTCTAAAGTTTAAAAATTTTTTTTTAAATAATCTGTATAATTTAACATGTTTATCTGAAGGACATATTTCCAAGGTATTGAAAATTTTTGTGTGGCAATAAAGGGCTGATTTTGTCAGTTAACATCAGGGTTGGAAGGGAACTTAAAGATCATCTAGTTCCAACTCCCCTGCCATGGGCAGGGACACCTCCCACTAGATCAGGTTGCTTAGAGCCCCATCCAGCCTGACCTTAAAAATTGCCAGGGATGGGGCTTCCACCACCTCTCTGGGCAACCTGTTCCAGTGTCTCATCACCCTCATGGGGAAGAACTTCTTCCTAACGTCTAATCTGAATCTACCCACCTCTAGTTTTGGCCCATTCCCCCTAGTCCTACCACTACCTGACAACCTAAAAAGTCCCTCACCAGCTTTCCTGTAGGCCCCCTTAAGATACTGGAAGGCCACAATAAGGTCCCCTCGCAGACTTCTCTTCTCCAGACTGAATAACCCCAACTCTCTCAGTCTATCCTTGTAGGAGAGGTGCTCCAGTCCTCTGATCATCCTCGTGGCCCTTCTCTGGACACATTCCAGCACATCCAGATCTTTCTTGTAATAGGGGCTCCAGAACTAGATGCAGNTGATGAAGCCACATTGATTCTACCCAATCACCTCCTCGTTATTCTTCTGCCTCAGCAGTGCCTCCAGAAGGATCTGCTCCATGATCTTACCGGGTAGGGAGGTGAAACTGACCGGCCTATAGTTCCCTGGCTCCTCCCTCTTTCCCTTTTTGAAAATGACTTCAGACTGCCATGACTTTTGGAATATAATAGAGAGCGGTTTAGCAACCTCATCTGCCAGTTCCCTCAGTACCCGAAGTTACTGGGAACTTCTTTAGTCTTTTCCCAAACACAAAGGCCCTGCTGCAAACTCACACCATCACTCTATTAATCAAAGCTGTTCTTATCTTCTCTATGACTTAGAGAACTGCAGCTAACCTTTTTCCTGATAAGACAACACTGGCTACTGTTATCTGGAAAAAACAGCAAATGTCAATCTTTTATGAAAAAAGTATCCTAAAGTCTAAACTGTTTATATTGAAGTAGACAAGGCTGTCTACATTTGCCAATAAACTACACTGAAATAGAAAACAAGTATCAATTTATAGGCTTTATTTAGATGAACATGCTATAGGTTCTATTCGGAGTAAGATTCAACTTTTAATTTTGTATAATGACTAACAGTGGAGCAACAAAAAAACCAATGATCCCCTAGTCAATTTTCTGACTTAAAGTTCAGATTTAAAAGCATTAGTTTTGTATGAATAGCAGGCTTACTCTACATGGAACAGTATAAATTTTGCTTCTTAAATCCCTCCAAATTAGAACTTCGTTTCTAACAGGAAAGCATTGAGTGCATTTTAGAAATCTTGAGTTCAGGTAAGTCCAAGCTTAGCAAAAACTTCTTAGTTTTAAGGTGTTACGAAAAAACTCCAAGCTAAGCAAGGATTATTCCTTACTTGATTTTACCATTTCTATTAAAAAATAATATTAACTAAGTTATGTTTTCAATCTTTTCATTCATATTTTAAATCATATTTTTCTCTTTTGTTCCCGCAGGAAAACAAAAGAATACACAATCATTGTGGGCTATGTTGGATATTACAACTGCATAGCTACTGAGAACACCATTTAACTTTAGATCCCACATTCAGTTAATGATGTATATGCTGCTGTCCAAGTTGTTAAGACTGTAGTTATCAAACTAGCGCAGTTATCAGCAAGAGCACAGTTACAGCAACAGAGATTGGCATATTCTGGCCAACAGGCTTCCTGGGTCTCGTAGCCTGTGCTGACCTCAACACTACAGCCCTTGTAACAAGTCAGGACCTGAGCTACTCAATTTACTGATAACTCAGGTACACTTACATAGGGTACAGTTACAATTTTATTTAGATGGCTTTAGAGTGAAAAGACCAAAGATTACCTGAGCTATCTTAAGCTCCTGAGTACATCTGGGGTTTAAGTGCGCACATTAAAGCTCACTGACATAGACAAAAAAAAAATCCCTCCAATCATACTTCCACTGCCCGTGAACATTAAATATGTAATTATTACAGAAACAAGTATTGTTAGCATACCTGATGAGACTCATATTGTGAGAAAATTGCAGAAGATACTGTGAATAAAGAAAGAGCTAAATGAGTAATCAAGTCAACTTAACTGAGGAGAATTTCTTTAAAGTTAGCTATGTGCTAAATGTGCCACTGAGGGTCAGCACAGGTCTTGGAAGGTTTACTACTTAAAGCCTAAAAACACTGACATTCACGTAATTTTAAATAACCTGTCAAATTCTCTCCTCTCATTTACAGGTCCATGACAAGATTCAAGACAACAGCTGTCACATTCCGTCCTCACACTGGTTAAAGGTTTATGAAATCATTTGCTGAGGCAATATTACTGTCCTAGTACTGGGACAGTACACATTAAGTAACCTGCTGCACTTTAAAAGCCTGCCAGAAATACAGAAACAGACTCACACAGTAGAGAACACTGGAGTGGAATAAAGTATACAAACAATAGTATCTGATAAAGAGAAGACACACAACGTGTTCACTGAGAAGCTGCAGCTATGTAGTTTGACTGCCTGGTAAGTCAACCTGATCTTGGTTCTGCTGCTTTTCTCAGGAAACTCCTGCCATTTCTGCATAGGTGCTCAGCTGTAATGGTTCCCTGGAGCATCAAAACACTCAGTGTAAAGGAACTCTGCAACAGTTTGTACTGCTAGTTCTCTTCCTCCTCAGGCCAACACCAAACTCAGCAACATCCCCTCAGCATACCTTCATCTTTTATTCTTCATCTGTTTGCTCTTCTCCATCTCAAATCAGTCAAGGCAGAACACACCACTGAGAGAGAGTTCAGCAAGCTGACCCCAACAGAAACTCTCTTCCACAGGAACTTTCTTCAAACTGATCACTTTCTTGTTGCTTCTCACAAACTGTTTGGTTCCTGGTTAATATAGCTCTAGCCTCACCCACCACCCCAACCACAATCACCTGGAGGAAGTCAGGGCCTCACACAGGTGGGCCAGGTTCTGCCTCTGGGGCTTGAAACCACTTGGGGAACAAAACATGTTGCTGGGTTGTGACTCATCCATAGGTCAGTTCCAACTCGGGGCCAACAGCCCAGGCCCCAGCACTTCACAGTCCTCTCAAGGTGAGAAAAGGCTTAGAATGAGTGAAAGCTTGCAGTCAACCATGGGGAAAGGACAAAGATCTTTAAGCAGTACGCATCCCTTACATTAGTTCAACCATAAGGTCACAAATGCCTAAATAAGGAATGGCTGGAACTCTGTTTGCTATATTTCAGAGGCTTGAAAAGAATTCATTTTGTGTACTAATCACTATTTTATCAGTGAGCTTCTTACAGTGCTAGTGTTCGGTTTTCCTTATTCTGTTTTTCTCTCCTTTTTCACCTCATTACAAAATGAAATAATTCAGAAAGGATTGGAAGGTATTTCATGATTAATGAAAGTGACTGAACGTTACTAATTCACTGATCAAAGGAGAGTCTTTTGTGAGCTTTATAGAGCTATGAACAATATCAGTACTTATCGTTACACTTACCACTACAATGTTTTATTATTATACAACCATGTAGTCATGGCCATCTTAAGACAGGAAAAGAAAAATATAGACCAGGATACACAACTCCAGCTGGCCAGTTACAACTAAAAAAAGCCCAACAATGCTTTAGTTTTCATTGTACTCAAGGTGACTGTGACATCTGTGACACTTGGACTGACCTCTCATATATATCCTAAAATGTTACAGCACTCAAATTTTGCCACAACAGACCTAAAGAAATGCAATAGGGAGACAAAGTACCAAAAAGTATTCACTCAGCTCATAATTCATAAAAGAGAAAAATTAACTGGGCAGACAAATAACAAGAAAGTCCTTAGTAGTGAAGGGATTTTTAGTTCCCAGAAAACAGTATTATGTGCA
Organism: Brachypteracias leptosomus; assembly: GCA_013401335.1. NCBI lineage: Eukaryota > Metazoa > Chordata > Aves > Coraciiformes > Brachypteraciidae > Brachypteracias > Brachypteracias leptosomus. Next base: position 23,398 of record VYZX01018112.1, read on the forward strand.
ATAAATATCACAATGCAACAATATCACAGCCTGCTACTGCCAAAGCAGATACCCACCTCCAGCTTGCTTCTGGGTAACCCCAAATGCTTACTCCCATCTTCTCCCTCTAGCTTTGACATCGCGCCTAGCCAACTCAGTTTAACTGAAATTTGCTTCTCTTGCATCTGATCTCCCCCCAGCTGAACTGATCCAGTTCACACGGTTCCATGCACACGGCTTCCTGACAGATAAACCAATTCATTAAGAGGGACTGACAGAAGGTCAGGGAAGAATCTCATGTGAAAGAACAGGGCTGCTGGTTTCGGCTTATCAAAAATTATGTGACTCCAACAAGACTCTGCAATAGTGGTTGTTTGATTAGGTAGGACATACTCAAACAAGGCTAGAAAGAATTAACATACTAGAATAATGATTGCATCCCTTCTCTCTGTAGAGTTAAAAGGATATTTTATACTGAAGACAATTTACTATCAGTGCATCAATGCAGCATTATGCAAGTCAAAGCTAGCTTCAAATGAAGTGTTTTAAGTCTTTAATATGATATTCAATCACAAAATACTTGAGTAATAAACTGCTGGTACATCTTCATGAGAAAGTCTATATGTATTATAGAGAACACAGAAATATTCCAACAGTGATGTATGAAAAAATCTACACAAAATTTGAGTTACTGGTCTTAAATTGTTATATCAGAGCTTAAGAAGGAATTTGATCAAGTATTTCAGCTAGCAATCTCCCACCATATCAGCACCTATTTTTCTGCAGTTCACAGAAAAGCACTACTACTTTATCAGAAATTATCACAGCTGTCAACTACTTTTATAACTACAAGAAGCTGGAGCTAAGTTACTACTAATACGTAAGCTCAAGTAAGTTCATGAACTTACCCTTTAGTTCCTTCCATAGGTTCCAATGGAATGGATTCAATTAAGAGACCCCTTAAAACCGGACTAGATTTTTTTCCATTAGCTTTTTTCCTAAGTAATTCTTAAAGTGGACAAAAACAATTAACTAAACCGCATAATACTCTCAGGAGGAAAACAGGGGGAATCACTTAATTTTACAGTTGGAGAAAGCAGACAAAGAAGTTACTATAAATGACTTATGCAATGATATAGGGATAAAGACTCTCTGCAATCCCAGATAAGTCAGCATGACAGGAAAGGCACAGCACATTCTACCAGATCACCTATGAAAAAAACCAAACATGCACTGCTAAAAATAACTGGAGAATCTTCACATGTATTAAAGCTCACTTATACTGATAGTAAGGAAATGCTTCGAACTACAGTGTTCAAATTCTTTTGTCTAGCTTATCACTTCACAACTAAAACAAGGTTGAGAGGAGGATTTGTTTTGTATTTTTATAATAGTGTGATCACCTATATGAAATATTTTACAAGCCCTACAGGTGCATACATGTTTGTAACATGAAAGGTTTCCAAACATATTCTCTGAGTATTGGCTGTGCATTTGCCTGTATATTTTATGGTCATTTTACATAGCAGGGGAGAAACTTACTTATTTTTTTAAAATTCATGAAAAATGGGCCTCTAAATCCACAAAAATATGCCAGGAGGAGAGAAAAACAATCAGAAGCACATGTAATAAATAGAAATATTTTAACACATGAAAAATTGACCCAATTCCAAAATATAGGATGCCTTTGATCCTATTTCCCATGCTTTCTCAGCTACACATTGGCCCTTTCGTTCTGTCAATTCAAACATAAATTAACCAAACATGCATTAAACAAGCTTTCATGAACACAGAAACTTCTTCACTTCTAGTTCACTATGGGCTCAGACAAAAATTCCTACAGCAGTAAAGCACTAACTCGACCCATTCTCTCTCCTGCTGCCCAGTTACTTGTTGACATTTGTTGACACAGCACACTGCTCCAACTAAAAGTTCAGACGCAAATGTTTGTGTGCAATGTCATCAAGTGGGTCACAGAGCTTACATGGATGGAAAAAACAAAATAAAACAAAACTCATAACCAAAACCCAATACCCCTCACAATGTATTTTCAGAAGAGTATACTTGTCACATCAGTTACAAAACACAGCTCATAGCATAGTCTGATGGGAATAAGCAGCAGTGGAAGGAAATCCCTTAAGCTGCCAAAAACTTCAGCTTTGTGAAACTATTTTCAGCATTCATGTAAAGTGCTCAAGGCTCTCTAGCTGTAGTTCTCTTAATCCCAGTTCATATTTCAACATGCACTCAATGAAGTGCAGCAAGACCAGGTAAGATGACAACAGACATGCAAGTGTGAAAGTTTACAAAGACCTTGCAGTATGTTTTAGAAATATAATCGTGTCTTCGATTAAAGTACCCTGAGGCATATTATTTAACATTGCTTACACTAAAAAGTAATCATTATAAACATAACATTAGTAAAATTATATTTCTGCTGATTCCAGATCTCATCATCAAAAGTCATTTTGCTTTATGGCGTATGTAGCTTCCTTTACAATAACCAGAAAGGTAGGGGAGGGGAAAAGCAACAGATACTGCGATATGAGAACATCGGCACTCCACCCAATCGCTTCTTGTTGTAAGCCCATAATTTGTGGTTTTCTCCAACAGTAAAAAGCCTCACTACTTCCAAATCAAGCATCTGCTCTAGATAGAGTCTAAAGAAGATGAGTTTTGTAACCATAGATATAGCATTTTGCTGTCTCAGATTAAGCCACACTGCATAAACAGAGCTTCTAACAGAGCTTCATGAAATCAGATGCTCAGGTGAAGGAATATCACAGTTTTACTATGACTTCTCCCCATTTGGAATGTTCAAGCCACAAGTGTTTTGAGTAGTACCCTTGTATTGATTGGTCACCTGACAGATGCATCCTCCCAAGTATTCTACAAAGATCACAACACAAGCCTCTATCACACAGAAATCTGCCTAGATACCATAGCAGCAACATACTACCATTAAACTTTTTTTGCAGATTTAATATCCTTCCTGAAGGAGCATATTTTGTTGTCTCAGTATTATGAACTACTTAGATTTTCACCACATAGAGTCAAAAAAAGATTCTAGAAGGAAATGGAAAAGGAACTATAGCTGGCATAAAGTGTTTGAAAAGGTAACTGCAATGCCAAATAATTTTAAGGTGGAATATGTTCCAACTGTGACTGTTCAAAATGATGGCTAACTTCCAATGTCAAAACAAGCAGCTGATAGAAAAAGCTGTTTTAACCCATTCGCTGGTGATTAGTAATGAATTTTAAGCATCTCTAATAAAAAGTAACTAAGTAAATTCCACAAGTATTAGCAGCTTCCCACACATTTTGATCATCTTTTCTCTTTCTCCAGAAAAACTAACTTTTACCTTCTCAAACTTCATTGTGTCTATAGCCTTCATTTTAGCTTTTCATTACCGTAATAAAAATAAAAACAATAGATAAAAAAAGGGAAGGAGAAAAGGAACAAAACAGCCATTAGAAAAAAAATTGGGGTTAGTATGAGCAA
>VYZX01018112.1:38228-55260 GCA_013401335.1 Brachypteracias leptosomus
ATGACACTCACTCCACTTAATTGCTTAGAACTCAATATTCCAAACCTTTGAAAAACTGCAATAAACATATTATTGAAGTAATAATAAACCAAATTTGTAAGCCTAGTCTGAAACACAAGCTGTCCCGTGTTACTACCGTCATAAATTCAACAACCACCTCTTGAAGGGAATACACTTGAAACAGGAGCAAAACTGTCTATGGCTGTTCAGCTGAAGGTTTCTTGAGACCGCAAGCAGAACTAAAAATTACCACTGGTGGTGTTATTTGCACATATGTCCACTGATAATTAAGTTACAATAACCATAAGAAATTGATTTCAAATGCTAAATCACTTGAGCCATTACTGACCTGAAACTGTTCAAAAAAAAAAAAAGCAACTGAGACTGTCAATCCTTATCATTTGAGCTGCAGCCTTTAGAAATAACCTAGTGATCAGTCTGAACACTTAATTTCAAGACTCCACATAACTAGCACACTTTCAAGGCACACAGAAAAAAACATCATATATATAAGTATTAGCAACATTTTCAAATCTGCAGGGCCAGCAACACACAGAGCTCCTGGTTACAAGTAAATTCAACATTTTTAAAACCACAGAGAAAAATGAAAACGCTTATGGAAAATAGCTGATCAGTGTTGCAACTTCTAGAAAGTATCTAACAATATCTGAAGGATACACATGGGATACATATGCAAATACACTTTTAAATTAAGCATGTAATCATAAAATTGATGTGATCATTCACTGCATTTCAAAATACATGTGTACATACATGAAATTATATAGTGTGCATACAAGGACCTCTCAACAGCATGAAAAATAACACAGAGTCTTGATGCAACAAAATACTTGGTTTGCTCTGACAAATATGCCAACTGTAGACACAACTGCAGCACTTTCACATATTTAAAAATGCAGTTAACACCATGGACAAGAAACAGGAAAGGGGGGAAGGAAAGGAGATGGGTGCAAAAAGGAGAAAGACCATTGATTAGGCTAGAAATTTCAAAGAACCACAAACTAGGAATAGGACTAAAGCAAGAATTAACTATTCCATTAACCTTGTATTTTCCATTGAGCATGCCATCTACTTTTGTCAATGTTAGTTACATAGAATGAAGACTTAATCTGCCAAAGGGAGTATCTGTATCCAATTAGAGTTTAGAGTATTAATACAGTTGAATATCTGTTTTTTTAACAGCAACAACATTTGCAGGACAGTATAAGAAATTTAGAATAGTGAAGCCCACAATAAGGAAACCCTTAAACATGTCACTAGCATAATGGAACTCTCAACTACAGAAACATTAAACTTTTCAAAACAGCATAACTAAGAGTTTTCAAAAGCTTCCTTCTATTATATCATTAGGAAATAAAACCACACACAGCCATTACTAATGAAAACAGTCTTAGCTATACCTGCTGTTCCTGCAAAGAAACAATTTCCAGTGGAGGGTTCTGCTTCACACAGTATGAGAAAACAACAGAACTTAACAGTTAAGAAAAAAATACCACCAGCTCCATAAACAGCACTTCCATTCAGATCATGCCTTTAAAAATAGTGAAAAAGGAATTTTCATTTCACATCAGGAAGCAGAAAGAGAAGAAACAGGCTGACAAAATTGTGTCTGAGCAATTTTTGTTAAAGAAGAAAAACAGAAGTTAACATACCTTTTGGGATTGCAACAACAGTTCTGTTTCAAGCAGCAAAACTCGACTCAACAAGTTATTCCAGTCCTTCTCATCTATGATCACCTTTCCTTGCAGTTTCTCTTCTAAAACACGTAGTTTACCTTCCATCCAATCTAGTTTATGAAGCTTTTCCTGGCAATCAGAAAGCTGACTTTTTAGTAACTCAATCTGAGAATTATCTTCTATGACCTGAAAATACAAATAAGAACACATGTCATCTAACTTCAGAACAGATACAATTCATCATTTGATCAATGAAATGAAAGTGGAATCTTCCTCAAGTTCAGCAGCCACATTCTGCTACACTAGCAAATTATTTTTCTTTCAGAATTACCATAGTATGCCTATTCATGGAAATTCAACTTTTAAAAGAAACTGTTGGCAGAACAGTCTCTTGAAAGGACAGTACAATTTAACCAACTTTAATTCAACTTTTCCAATATATTTATTATATATCTATTAGTTAAACTTCAGGAGCATCCAGCTATCTTGTTATAACCTTTATCCTTTTAGAAAAGTCCTGTAAGAATAGTTGAGAATATAGTCAAACAGCATCTTAAAATAAAAGTTCTTACTTGTTCACATTTAACTTCCACAGCATCATGATCTAGGCATAATTCTTCTTCACTGCCTCCCTGTGCTGGACAGGGTAATGGATGAAGGTCACCATTAACTTCATTTCCTGAGTGCCGTTCTACATAAGGCTTCTTTTGAGTACAATAAAAAAAAAAGTAAAATAAAAAATAACTGGTGTTAGCTGCTGAATTGAAACATTCTTGTGACAAATAAGTAGCTGATACAAGAGACCTATCATTTTAGTATTTAAATCTGACAATCTTACCCTAACTGGTTGCAAAACACAGAAAGCAACATCAGACTGTTTAATTTCAAAAAATCATATATACATGAAAGAACTGTAAAGCAAATATGCATACACTTCACCATATGTACTGTGTACCTTGGTTCCCTTCCATAAACAGTAATGAAGGAATCAACGTGCTCTGTTATTGTAATGGCTGCTGGATTTCTAAGTGTGGATTGGGAGGTGTGAGTCTAATTGTAGACAGTTCTAACATCAAAACCAACACTCAAACATTCAGAGAATAAAGTTTAACTAGGAAGACTAAAATTATATCTTTTCCTTGACTCCTGTCAGCAAAATAGCCCTACTACCTACATATTTCATTTCCTTTGAATGTTTCCTTTAGAGAGAACAAGAGACAAATTTTGCCTTTCTTTCCAGGTGGATCAAGCCCTATGATTATTATCCGCCCAAAACAAAAATAAATTACCTAATGATTAAAAATCCATAATTGCTAGTTTTGTGCAGCATCTTAACACTTAGAAATTCCTAGATGTTTCAGTGGAGCTGAAACTCTCCTCTTCTAGGGAATTCTTAATACACTCATTCAGGTCTACCATTCAACAACCAAAAGCACCAGATAAAGCATTCCAAATATTTTCTTTGTAGAGTTTTCCTCACTGCTAAAAGCAGTATTTTGCTCCTAAATACAGAACACCAACATTTAATGGCTTGTCAGTCTTAAAAGTTTTATACAATTTCACTTTGCACTCTTCTAGCAGAAAATACTAGGAAAGCTATCCCCTCCACAGGCCAAGAGTAGCAAGACACATAAGATCAAGTGCTACTCTTGTAAAATCCAAGAGGAATGCTACACTAAGAAATCTTTGCAGAACAGATTCACACAAAAGAGCAAAAAGTGCTTTGAAAGCTACGATGGAAATAACTACAGTGTTAGGCCAAACACACTTCAGTCTCCATACAGGATGTATATTCTTTTTCCAACTGCACCTTCATTTTCATTGCTGTCCCCCTATTCTATATAATTCAAATGGCAAACCATTCTAGATCCTCAGCATCAAGGTTTTGAAATCAAACTACTCAGAAAAAGTAATATCTGCTGTATTCAAGTTATTATTTCAGACATCCACACCTTGGGAAAAAACCAAACCCCCCAAAAACCCAGTCTGATCAAGCATTAAAACCTAAATGAAAGGCCATATTCCATAAAGTCTGACTTGCTACAAATGAGATTAACCTTTAGACATACAACATAAAAACTGTTTCCATACCTGTTTGGAATTCAGAGCACTGCTACTAGGATCAGCAAAGATATTATCATCATTTGACCATACTTCACATTTAAAAGATCTGAATTTTTTCCTCATTTGGGATTTAACCTTTAAAGCGAATAGGAATAGTGAACAAGACAGGAATATTACATGGCACACATATAAAACATATTTCGACCTCTGCAGTACAATCCTGTCTAAAGAAAAATTAAATATGACCCAATTTGAAGAGAAAACAGATCTGGAAGTGAATGCTGTATTCATACACTCAATGCCTGTGTAAGGCTACAACAAAGCTGGTCATAAATAGAAAAGGTAACTTGTAACTAAGTTGAAAGATAAATACCAAAAGAAAGCAGTTATACCCCACAAAAGCCACAAATTAAGAATGCAGAAGTTCCAAAGACTGTTATAAATGCAAACAAAACAAAATCATGTAAAATATGAAAACTGAAAATTCCTTTTATCAATTAAAGCACAAATACACTGCCTACATTGATAAAAAATAATGCCTTAAAAATGTGAAACAAATATGATTACTGAAAATATGAGATGTATACCACTGAAACACAAAAACAAGTGTCATGTTTTGTTACCAGAATTTCAACATCACATGATTTTGCTTTGTTTTTAGATCTATCTGCAAAGTGTAGCAAGTTACACAAAAATTCACTGTCGAGAAATGTAAAAAAAAAAAAAAATATATAAATCTAGTACTTCTTCATCTCAGGAAGTGATTTTTTTTTTCTTCATTTTAATATGTTTTTATCTTCATTTTAATATGTTTTTGTTTTTACTATGAAACATCAGCAGCTTCATGCCTTTTGTATACCTTACAGCACTCAAGCATCCTACAACGTAACTTCATACTAATTTTCTCCCTATTTTGACTATCAGCAATGATGCTGCATCTTCAAATAAACTGATTTTTAGCTTTCACCTGCAGCATCAAACTTGTCAAAATAAACTTCTAATACAGTTATCATTTAATTGGTACCTTATTTGAGTTACTTAATTCCTTATGTTTTTTCACCACACAATTGATTATGTCACAAACAATCTGCATTTTTCTTTCCGCAAAGCCAAACTGAAGAAACTGTTGTTTGGTTAAAATTGGTTTATATTGAAATTGATCCCGAAGAAGCTGCAACAAAATAATAGTTTACTTCACTTTGAAAATCACTGCACAATTTGTTGTAGAAACAGTAGATATTAATATTAAAAAAGTTTAACCAAAACTTTCCAAAGTCAATGCACAATAAAAAGTTGTATTAATCTTAGCAAATGCATCAGAGTCCTAAGTAAGGCTCCCACAAAGTCTCTTTGCTCTTACCTCCTCAGATAGAAAACTAGTCTGAATAAGCTAAAACTCATTAATACATCAAGTCACCTTTTATAAAACTGTGCTTATGGATATTCTTAGGGATAATTCTAAATTATTTTCATTCAGTAAAGGATTTGACTTCAATTTATAAATTAAGTATTGGACTTTATGTATTAACATGGAATGGTGTTTTAAAACAGCTGTATTTTTAAAATGTGCTTTCATTACAATTATTGAAATTTGCTGTGATTTTTTGCTAGTTATGATTTCTTCTAAGGTCACTCCTGTAAAACTTACTGTGTAATAAATATTTCCTCAAAACTAACATAAAACTGTAACAATATTATTAAGAATCAAGACAATATTATTAAGAATCAATTAAGCATCAAGAGAAGCGTGGCCAGCAGGTCAAGGGAGGGGANCTGTTCCTGCAATTGTCTCAAAATTGAGATTTGGTTAACAACACCCACCCCTATTTTCATAAAAATCTAAGGACTTGCCACACAGTGACTTACTACTGATCTTAAATCCCAACAGAATCACAATTCATGTTTAATGCCAAAAATTTTCCACTTTCCAGTAAAACTCATACTAGAAGTTTAATTTTTGAGGCCATACTCAAAACTAAGTCTCTTGTGGGAAGATCATGAAGACAGATACCTTATAAATAGCTTCAATAAAACGCAAGTCACTCTTTGCTGTGAGTTCCACATCACACTTTACCAAAAGCTCCGCTATGTAAGTTGAAAAAGATGTAAAGCAATAGCTGATGATAGGTAAAAATGTAGCTGGATCACCTTTTACTAACCTACAGACAAAACAAAAATATTTTACACAGCAGAAGATAACAAAAGCCTTTCATTACATGAATTCAAACATTTAGCTTGAAAGGTATTTTAAAATAGCCAGCTTGTTCTATCCAAATATGTCCTTCATTTTATTTTTTTTCAGGCATATCTCATCAGCAGTCTTTACTGTTATACATAAAATGATCAAAACAAGAGTTTTGTGACCCTCAATTTTAACATTGTCAGTCCAAGCCCACCTGCATTTCCTTCTCAATGTTCAACACCTTTTTTTTTTAATCTTTACAGAATGAAATTTCCTGAAGAAAGTTTTGCTAGAACTTATTATAAAGGTGAGAGATTAATCAAAGTAAAGATAAAACCAGCAGAAGAATCCTTATTCTAAGGATTGCTCAGAACAGCAAAACTGCATCCTTCTGTCTTCCAGTTCACATGAATCAAACCCCAACTTCCCACAGACATATGTTCCACTTACCACTGGGTACAATGCTAGTATTTATACGTATTTTGTTTACACATCTTGTTGTCATCGTGTATTAGCTTAAATTTATTCACACTGCCACTTACAGAGTATAATTCACATCTCTTGGATAATTTAACAAGCGAAGTCCTTGTTCTATTTTTCTTAAACTTCCTTTCAGGTCTCCTGTCGCCATTATTCCAAATGTTACTCTTCGTTCAGATTATGAAATAAATGCAGTATAATACGGTCCTCTCCTAAAAAAAAATAAACTATGTACACAGATTACAAAATGCAATAGAATTATCACTGAAATTCAAAAATTTTTTTCTCCTCTTTTTAGACACTACTATTCCTATATGTTACAATACAGCACAGAGCTACACCTCAATAGTAATTAATATCAGCAATTATCTTCATTCATTCTAAATAGGATCAAGTAGCAATCCTCAATTCAATCAACTATCAAAGACCTTTAGAGATATCCAAAAGCGTATTAAGAACTTCAGGCTGGTTAAACACATTGAAACTGAATGAAAACAAGTTTCTTCACTGTTTCAAAGAAGGACTAGCAGCTCAACACAGACAATACTTTTCTATTTAGATGACTCATTAAAAACATTTAAAATTGTTCAGGTGAAAGAGGGTAACAGACTGCCTAGATATTTCAAAACAGGTGAAATTTTATTGGTATGATATTCAAAAGGTCCCTGTTTAATTTCTACAGCTTAAAACCCAAATGAAAAGTGGTTTTTCAACTTATTGCTTTGCTTCACAGAAGAGACTCATCTAAGGTCATCTAGGGGCTTGGTGCCAACTACAAAAAGGTGCCTTTCCCCCTGCAGAACTATCCTGCAAAAAAACTGCAGACTGCAAGAAAACAAAGAAACAAAAAACCACCAAAAAACACCCCCAAAACCAAAAACCACAAACAGGGAAGACAACAAATGATAATCAGCAAAGTGTGAAATCACCGTTATCCAAATAAGTTTTTAGATCTAACAAAGGGATAAGTAAGTACAGAAAGCTCACACTTTTAATATGCTTTACCAAACAGAACTGATTTGTAAATTCTCAAATGGAGGAAGACTGGGAAGGAAAAAAAAACCGCCATAAGAGATCTAGAAATAGTGGCAACTCCACCTGGCTGGCAGATAGTAAAATGAAACACCTGAAGCAGTACCTTCAATATCAGTACTAATAATCACATTAAAGAACCTGGTCCCTCACTCCATTGCTTCAAAATACATTTGTATTTAGAGATAGCCTACAAGTACTATTTACTTTATTTTACAGCTGTTTGTTTATAAGCTATCAATATTAGCTCTTCTCCAACACAAGACTTTAAAAGCACATACTGGATGAGCCACAATTTTCACAACTGTTTTCAATTTTCACAACTGAGAACAAATGGCTTTCATCTTAGCAGCCTGGACAAACTAATTGAACTTGAAAAAGTTTATTAGCAAACTGCCAAACTCAGTGGGTTTTTTTAATAATTTAGAGAAAAAACAAGACAAAATTAAAGAAGAGAAACTTAGAGTACAGAAAGTTGGCACCTCACAAAAACAGTTCTCCATCCTCACATCTTGAGATCTGATTGTGACTGACTTAATCCTCTACAGTACTTGCTCCAAAAGCCTCAGTAAAAGTAGTTATTTCAGCTATAAAGCCTTAGAACAGAAATTTACTGTTCAATTTTCTGCTAGAATCTGGGAGATAATTGTCTGCCACTGTCTTCACTGAATTTTTCTTGCCAGAAAACAAACCCTTTGAAGCCTACCAATACAAGCAATGTAGTGGCGTTGCCAGACAGCCTATACATAAAGAGATAGTCTCAAGATAAATGATGCAAAATTTTGTATCTTGCTGACACAGACCAAAAGACTCATTAAAGCAATGAGTCTTCTTGAAAGGAGTTTCTTGACCACACACTTCACTTTTATTAAAAAAAAACAAACCAACAAACAGTTAAAGCTTACACTGACAATGATCTGGGTTTATCTGTGGTGTTTTTCACTTCTTGTGTCTCTATAGTGTTTAAGTCAGCAATATTCAAAAAGCTTAATATATTCACATGTGTTCTGCCTTTGTTAAAATAATTTCTCCCTGTTTAATTAGCAAGTTCTCCTCTCTAATCATTAGGTTCTGGGTTGTTAGTCATGCTAAATACAAGTACACAACACTCAGGGTAGGGACAATTTAACCTCAACTATTTGGAAACAGAAGCAGCTATTCTTCCTTCAATAATTCTTACCTTAGGAAGTGATCCACCCTATGGTTTTGCCAATTTAACCAGCTCTCAAAGACAAGTCTTACAGAGTCTGACATAAAACTAAAGCTCTAATCCACACCACCAATACTCACAAAAGACACTCTCACAGAAATTCATGTAATCATACAAATTGTTTCCTAAGAGTATCAACAATACTTTCTAAACTGGACCTCTGGATTGAAAAACTGGCAGCTACTGTCACTACAAACTGAAAAGCACAAGAGATGATAAAAATAACAGTTAAGTTGGTAGAAAATACTTCAAAACCTCGGGAAGGTGAACGCTCTAAAAAGTGGCACGTAACTTCTACCTGTAGGAATTCATGACAGAACAGTTACAGAACATTGGCTATCCAGAACAAAGCCAGGTATAAATAAGTTTTAAGAGATAATATAGAACTGCAAGTGGTTTAAAGAACAGCTCTCAAAAATGCCTATGGTATTCAAAGAATTAACGAATGTCAAAAAAACCAAATAATCCCCAAATCACCAAAAAAACCCAACCCATGCAAGTTACTAAGCATCTAACACTACAAACACTGTGCTTGAAACATCTAACATGAAAGACTTTTGATTTCTTCCAACGGTATTTAGACCCTTCTGTTACAGGGACTGGGGAGACATCATACCATTATGCAGAGAAGCAAAACCGTCAAAACAAATCCTGCACTTCGCTACACGCTTTGAGCACACACAATACTTGCAAATGAGCGAACGGCACAAGGAACCACGCGTCGCGGCTCCGTTACCATCGAAACACAGGCAGAAAAAAAAAAAAAAGCGTAGCCCTGCCTAGGGCAAGGCCGGCTGCGGCCCTAGGGCCACGCTAGCGCGCTGAGGCGAACTCGCAAAGGCAGAACCGGGCCCGGATCCCCGCTCGCCCTTCCTCACTCCTAGACCAGCCAGAAATCGAGCCTCCCTCACTCCGTCCCGCGGCTCGCTGTCACCGAGAAGAGGAAAGACCCTGAGCTCGGAGCCGGGCTGTGCCGCCGGCCCCTAAACGGGGATAAGCCCCTGCCCCGAGAGAGATACTAACGCTCACCCGCACCAACTGCTGTCCCCGCCGCAGGAACGCCCTTTCCACCGGGCGTCTCACTGCCTCCCCTCAGGCGCCCACCAGGCCTCAACCTCCGGCCAGCGCAGACTGAATCTGCCGCCACGACATCCAACGGCCACTTCCGCTTCCTGCGCATACTCCGCGGTGACGTCACTTCCAGCAACAACAGCAAACGTCAAACCTGCCAGGCGACGGAGCGGCGGCGTCCGTGCGTGCCGGAGGCGCTTCCCGACTCCCGCTGCCTGTCCCCGCCGCTGGGAGCTGCTCGGCCCCTTCCTGCCCGGCGAGGCTCACGCACCGACTCGGGCCGGGCTCGTCGCGGCGGCGGTTGGGACCTGAGCTCGCACAGGTACGGGCATCGGGGGCTTCCCTCAGCGGGGCAGGCGGGTGCAGATGGGCGGGCGGCGCGTCCAATCGAGAGCCAGGGCCGTCGGGGGGGCCCAATGGTGCGCGGGGGCGGCACCCACAGGGCCAGGCCCGCCGGTATGAGTGCGGCGGCCGTGCGTTCCGGCCTGCCCCTGCCGAAGCCGTGGCTCTCCGTTGAGGGGAGAGGCGTAGTTCGGGAGGTGGCGAGCGGAGCTCCTCGTCTCACAGGGCGGCGGGAAGGCAGCCACGGCCCTCGGTGAACGGGGCTCCCCTGAGCGCACCGCGCAGCTCTGGAGGCCCTGGGTATGAGGGTCGGGCTCCCTGAGCGTAACTGCCGGGAGTCGGGTTTGAAAGGCCTTCACGTTCGGGAGGTCAGCAGGCCTCGGTTGCCAATGCAGCTGAGATGAACAAAGCTTCAGTAACGTCGAAGGAAGGAACATTTTCCTGTTTGGCTAATTGTGGTCGCAAAGCAGCAGCTGTAGTGCTCGGTTACTGTAAAATGAAGGGTGTTTATATCGACTGCATGTGTTGTTTTTTATTTAATAAAGCAGAAGCCACTACCAATATAGCATTAATCTAGATTACGTTTAGCTTTTACTGGCCTGTCATGCTCCTCACTGCAAAAGGATTTATTATGCAGTAACAAACATGAAGGAGGCAGGATTAACATTGAAATCAGGCTCTAATAGATACCAGTCAGAGCCAGACAAGATCAGCAATTTATAAACAAGCTTGGTGTTATTTTTAGTGTGATAGTTATTACAGCCAAGCTATCAAAAGATTTCTATTATTAGAAAAAGTTACGTGATTGGAAGCTTGGAAACATACATTTGAGTGGTCTGTTGAATCTGGAGATTGAAAATGTATATTCAAAATAATTTTGAAATACAGTTCTAGACACCATTATTTAAAAGGGTTTATAATAACAGTGCGTTTACTCATCTTGTTTTACAAGTTCTCAAAGCATTCATCCTGGATTACTACAAAGCTGAAAGTATTGTGTGATAGAGAAAATATGATATGATCTGACAAATAAAATATAAGCTGCTGAGTAGCTACACATACTAAAGCTTGTGGATTTCTGGCAGCTGGTTCTGGAATGATGTAAATTGTGCCTCACTTTGTTTCTTCTCTGGAGTTTCTTCAGTTGGTACTTAAACCAGCTATCTGCTAATTTTTTACCATTTTTTTACTTAAAAAAAAAAAGACATTTTAAACTATTTGTGCAGTGATATGTATAAATATGCAAGTACATTATAAGAAGGCTAGTTTCTTGAATGACATAGTGTATTTCTTCTGTCTTGGAGCTGTCTCTAGTGTTAAATAATTTAGAAGTGATTATGGTGGTGGTGTNAGTAAACTAGCACCTAAAATTTGGATATTCGATTTAGGGCTAAGTAGGAAAACTTGGTCCTCTCAGACCACTGCCAGATTCTTAACAAGTAACGCACATAGGACAGAATCTGACTTTGAAGTGACTTGAAAGCTATTATGAAATTGCCACATCCTTACCTGATAGCATAAAGTTCACTTGATAATTGACGGGGCACAGCCCTTCTATGAACTGCTTGTGATAATGCTGCTCATCTTTCTCGTCTTCCTGGTGTACTATGATTATGAAACTTGTCACAATATGATTCCTAACGATCTTCAGAGCATTGAATTTCCTGCAGCCCCCTTTTTTTTTCTTTTGTATAAACTATGCCCAAATAATTAGAATTTTCAGAGATTTTTAACAGTTGGGGGTTACCAAATGTGTACAGAGATGTGGCTTTGTTATAATGCTATAAACTAATGTCAGAAAAGATGGCGAAAATACTAGCAAAATAAATTCTTTAATTTGTCTTATAAAAAGATACCTCAACAAACAGATTTCTGCATTTAAGAGAACTTTCCTTTCTTGCTAGATTCTTTTATTTCCTCTTTTGTAAAATGTAAGGCTTAATATTGCAATGTTGTCTTTTTTTTTCATGCTGATTTCTATCGCCTTAGTGGTTAAGAACATGAAATAATAATGTTTAATTACAAGCCCTCTCTCCTCGTTCTCGCTGTCCCTGAAACTAGTATTGTGCTGTTTGATTATTTCATAATTTTGTTTAGAATCAATGCTGTATTTTCAGGAAGATTTTATTTTTGTTTTTGCATGAAGAGCTACACTGAGAATGTATGCAGATTACATTTGAGTTACATCTACATGTGTATTTATACATATACCTCTTTCAAAACCCTGAATTTTTTACATGATTGAATTGAAAGATCACTATTTAGTCATTCAGATCATGTGATACCTTCTGAGAGTGAACACAGCCTCTACATTTAGCATCTGCATGTTTTAAAGTGTAATGCCTTGTTGGCAGTGTTCAGTTTACTCATAGGGCTAAGGTCAAGAATTGGTTGAAGTCTCCCAAGATGCTCAGAGAGATCTGTTTAGTAAACACTGTACTTAAGTAATTAACAAGCTCATATACAGTGCCTAGTGACACAGGAACTTTATCTCAATTGAATCCAGTAGCATGGTGATAGTAGCCCTTTTTTAAATACTGTATTTGCTCAGAAATATTCCTTACCTGCTCTTTTAATCCCTTAGGAAAGTCTCCTATCCTCCTTCCAGCCCTTGGCTGTTACTGCCTACCCACACAAACTGGTTTTTAGCTTGGTTCTTCACTGCACATCCCTGTGTGCTCTGCCTGCTCAGCAGGAGCAACAACAGCAGCTGGATTTATGCTTATAGTCCCAAATGCCAGTTCTGTCACACTTGCCACTGATTTACTTAGTAGCTCTTGATTTTATTGTAATGGCACCTGGTGACCCTCCTTTGGGATGAAGGTTAGTAACTTCCTTCTCCTTGGAGAGATTTAGTTGTTCAGAAACAAAAAGGTGACACTGAGCAACTGCAGCTCTGGGAATGTCTCTTTACAAAAAGTTGCTACCTCTTATTTTAATCTAGCTAGGCAATGAAAAGTAAAGGCAGAGTTCTTCATCTTGTGGAGAAATATGTTTTATTTACAGTGAGAAGTTTTATAAATTAATTGCAAATACCAGCATGAATTACCAAGGCCCACTTTCATCAAACCACTCCTCCTTGTGTTGCCACTTTTTAAATGGCAAGACTCTTGTATAGCTTCCTCTCATGAAGCAACTTTACTGGTAGCCCTAAGTACTTTTATAAATTTTATGCTAGTCTCCAGAAAATGAGAATACCTTCTTTATGTATATGTTCTTGCAGCCAGTTGTATATCCTATTTATGATGTGGGTTTTTTAAACTTCCCTGATAATTTATAGCAGTGGATCATGTTTTAACCTGCCTCTGTATGATGAAAAATTAAGGCAAATATGTAACTGTACAAGAAATGAGAATAAAAACAATGATGAATTTATGTAGAATCTTCCATGTTGCTAAATTTAATATAATACATGCGACTACAGTTTTTTCACAACAGTGGCCTGATCTAGAACTGCAATTCTTGAAATTCAGTTGAATGAATACATATGTAGGTAACTGCTTCACCAGCCAGGGGAACCTGTTTTTTGTCTACTTCAATCTTGGTTTTGGTTTTTTTTTTACCTGTAATTTCTCCATTTTTCTCCTATAATCACTTATCGCATCCATCATCATGGCTTGTTTCTTTCTGCTTATGTAGGGCAGTTTCCATTCATATTCAACCTTTAGCAGTGTTAAAGCCCCATTTTTCCTTTCCCATAATAATAGAATATACTTAATTTCAAATACATGGGAGATTCTACCAGACCAGACCAGATCAGATCATAAGTGTTTCTTTTTTGAAAGTCAGAATCAGCAACCTGCAGATTACTAGTATGATCAGTTTCATGATCTGTCATCATAGCAAATGTTGAAAAATAAGATAGATCATATATATGCTACTTGTTATGGGATTAGTACAAGGTTCCCATACAAAATTTATTGTACTTTAATTTTCCCTTTTGGTAAATGCAGGTGGTTTCTGAAATTTGAGTTGTAGCATTCAGAAATCTTTAGATCTGAGTAACATTCAGGATCTGTTCTCTTTATTACCATCTGCAGCAAAGTTTGGCAAAAAATAACAAACATAGTGATATGTAAGATAGAGAAGCCTTATCCTGAAGTTTTTATGCTACTGTGCAAGAAAGCTTGAAAAGATATTTTGAGTGCTTAGGAACAAGACACTGAATCCTCAGTGCATTATTATTGAAGTCATTAAGTTTTGTCTTAGTGTCAGTCACAGCCTAATTTTGTGTGCTCTACACTACTCAAGACATTTTTGTTTTTATCCTTGCATTTTATAGCACTTTGCTGACTTTAAATCAGCTATTTTTATTAAATTTTAAGGGAAGTTTGAATATAATAATTCTGAATGTTCTGATGGTTAAGGCTTCTTAACTTGCATAGGACATAGATAATGTTTGGTGCTTTTGCGGAAGTTTATTGTTAATTTTGCAACTTCAAGCATAAATATTTGAAAAAAATCTAGGTTTTTTTATGGTTTTTGTTTTCATTATTTGATTGGTCCACTGGAGACAAGTTACAATCATAATTTTGACAAAACTCACTTTTTTTCTTTTCAGATCAGTCTTGTAATTTTATTTTTCCAGTGTGTGCTGAGTCTGTCTTACAAATATTTATAAATAACTCTCAATGTTTAATTTGGATTTTATGTCCAGCAGGCTCACAGATGGGTCAGGGACTCTGGAGAGTTGCTAGAAACCAGCAACTGCAACACCAAGGATACGGTGGACAAAGCTATCTTACCAGAGAACATGGTAGGAGGATAGCTACTAACAATGTTTCCAATACAAGCCATCGCAAACAAACGCAAGGAGGCATTGACATCTACCACCTGTTGAAGACAAGAAAATCTAAAGAACAGGAAGGATTCATTAACCTGGAAATGCTGCCACCGGAGCTTAGTTTTACCATTTTGTCATACCTGAATGCAACTGATCTCTGTCTAGCTTCATGCGTCTGGCAGGATCTTGCTAATGATGAGCTTCTCTGGCAAGGGTAAGCAAAACCAAAAAAAGAATTACCCGGACATAGTAAAAATAATTATATACATTTGGCTCAATATGTGTTTTTTTCATCATACTAACCTTAGCAAAGATTTCCTAAGTTAAATGAGATTTGTCATAGGGGAAGCATGAATATAGTTTAAAAATGTGTTATTCTGGATTTCTCATTACTATCAGGTATTACTGAAGATTACTACATACACAAGTGTGCTTGGTACAAGTATACATGTGTATTACTGCCCACTTGATGTTTGATAACAAGGACTTTTTTATCAGCTCAAAGCATATCTCAAATGTTTGTATTATTATTTCTCTGAACTTCAAATTAATATCTAGCTTGAGCAGGCAGACCTATTCAGCTGAAGCTCCAGGTAGGAAGGGCTGAGAACTCATCTACTAGACTTAACTTAGAGCAACTGAAGTGTATGGTTTTTGGAAGATGGTGATGGAAGGGGGAAAGATCTAAATTTAATTAAAATAATAATTAATTAAAATACTTTCTTTGCTATTTGATGTCTTACAACACTAGGAAAGACTTATGAAATCATGCTTATATTTAGAATAGACGATCAGCAGAACTTCTTTCACAACATATTCTTATCCCTTAGCAGACAGTAAGTAGTATTACTGCAATAGTTGAGTTGTTCACATTCTGTTTCTTTTCCTTTCATTGTGCTCTGAATCTCTTCCTTCCCTCATCTATTTCTTTGCCCCTCTGCATTTGAATTCAGCAACTTCCCTCCCTATCATGCTTTATAAATTCAGCCATAGGATAATGTAATTACAATCTCTTAGTCAATTACAATCGTTCTGCTGTTGGGGACTGTTGTCTTGGCAGGAAACAGGAATTCTAGTGAAGATCCTGCTAAGCTTCTAAGCATATGTCTATCAGTATGCATTGAATTGTATTTGGTTCTTGGTATCAGAACCTACACTAAATACAAATAAATTCCCTGGACCAAAGCTTGAAGATACTAGAGCTTCTTAATTATGTGCAGTATGTATTCTTAACATACAGGTGGTGGGGAAATAAGTACTTTCCTCATAGTCCTTAGTGGCTACCTTCAGGGTCCTAAGGCACAAAAGGAGAGCCTAGAAAATTCAAATGAACTTCAGATGGTGTTATCAAGGAGGCTGAGATGAGGGACAGAAACCTATGAAACAAAGGTATGGAGTCAGGGTGGGATAGATGTGAAAGAAACTAGGTAGTGATGGAAGATACAGAGGCATGAGGGTGGATCAAATAATTAGGACTGGTCAAGATTGGAAAAAAAACACTGAGGTAGAAAGGACAGGTGGGGAAAGCACTAAGTTAATGGCATAATTTTGTGCAGATGTGGTGTCCCACTCACTGCACAACTGGGGCACAAGAAAAGAAGCACAGTATTTTAATCTGTCATACTGCTGCAGGAGAGCAACTTGTCACAGTTATCCAGTGTTCAGATACTAGGAGTGCCACAGGTTTCAGCAGTGTGGATGTTGTTATGATGCCACCTACTGGGATATGTTTTGAGGTTGCGCTAAAATACACCAAAATCTGTGTAAGAAGAAAACAGTAATCTTAGAATTGGAGACTTCAACCATACACCTGCAAAATGCTTAATAACTTAGTGTTACAAGCAACCTCTTTCTAACTTTTTCTATAGTTTGAGTATTTGATTTTGCAGTGTTTATTACATTTTGCTTCTGTAAAATACTTGAAATACGGAAAGGAATTTTGATAATACACCGATTCTATTTTCATAGGTTGTGCAAATCCACTTGGGGTCACTGTTCTATATACAATAAGAATCCACCTCTAGGATTTTCTTTTAGAAAATTGTATATGCAGCTAGATGAGGGCAGTCTCACCTTTAATGCCAACCCTGATGAGGTAAGTGAACTGTTGCTGATAGTAATAAAATAATTGTGATTGTTTTTTATAATTATAGCCATATTAAAAGCCAAGT
>VYZX01018113.1:0-69557 GCA_013401335.1 Brachypteracias leptosomus
AGAAATAATACCATTCAGTCCAACAGAAAACTCAGGAAGTGTAATATTCTCTAATTTCAAAAGACCTTCAGAAAATATATGTAATCTAGAAAAGGCAAGATCACTTTGGATGATTATAAAAGTCCTACCTATTTTGGTCCTGCAAAGCCCAGAATGTGATTTACTGAAAAGACAAGTCATTTAGAAAAGGAGATAAAAGAGAGAGAGGTAATTAAAGATTTTTGCCACGTGTATACAAACACTACTTTTACTAGTATCAGCATATTTTCTCTGTGTTTAGATACATCTAAGAAAATAAAGCTTTTCCATTCTAGCTGCTATCTATCTGAACTCCTCCCTTAATCCTAATTCTGATATTGGGCTCACATTCTCTAGGTTAAGACATTCAAAACGGTCATCAGCTGAAATTTATAAATTCTCTACAAGTCATTTTAAACATACAGAAAAGAAATGATAAAAAATGGAAGAAAAATATTACTTTGAACATCTATAAAGACTTAGCAGACAGATGAACATGTCAAGGCATGATCAGAAGACAGTTTCCAAGAGGAATACTCTTGTGAAAAACTCTGCTACACTCTTTTTTTTGCTCTTGGCTTTGCCAGACTGCTTCAAAATACCTAAGGTTAACTCAGGAATATTTTATTTTCTAAACATATAAGAATATTGTAAACTTCACCTAGTACTTGAAACCTGTGCTTAATTTATCTTCTAAGTAGCCAGACTAACAGCAAATAAGGAGGTGTTAATATGTGCATAAATACTATCAGCACTGGGGTTAAGGAAAGAAAAGGAGCAGCAGCAACACAGTACATTATCTCCCAAGGAGAGTAGTGTTAGCTGGTAGGATTTTTTCGGTCAAAAGTTTTTTGTTTTTTTTTTAAGTTGAAGTTTGCTTTCACTGGATTTGTGTTGAGAAAAGAACTGAATACACAATAGAACACAGAAATACAGTTCTGATGAATGACATTTTTGTGTCACATCAGCATCTGAGCATAAAGTAGCCTTCCACTAAAAGTTCTGGTACACTTTTGAATACAAATGTACACTTTACAACCTGTGTACTTTAAAACACAGTTATATATATACACATAAAAAAGAATGATGTAATTAGAGAAATGGAAAATGAAAAGTCTTATTCTAACCATTTTCAAAAGTGTGTTGCCTTACAACTACCTGTTTCAGCTTTCAGAGTGGGTGTTTTTCATTTGCAACAGGATGAACATTTCTTAATTGCTGTATCTTCCTGCCAGAAGCAGTGCAGATGACTTAAGTAGCAGTTTACATGGGAAGAACAACTTTAGAAACTGTTACCATTCTCTTGTCTCTTTGCTTATTGTTTTTGCAGCCTTGTACAAGCTCTTGGCTTGAAGCCTACTATGTTTTAACATGCATCGACAAGCTTGGGAATTTTGTTATTTTTTCTGCTGCAGCAAAAAAAAAGAAGTAAAAGTGCTTATTTTGGTCAAAACAGAAATCACTGTTTGAATAGGCACATCTGAAGTAGGGGAAAAAATATCTGATGAAGAAATAAAGTTGTGAAGGTAGAAAAAAATTAATCTGAATATCTTGAGCCTAAATATTAGTCTTTTTTTTTTCTCATTTAATAGGAGTACTTTAAGGATTGCCTTGAAGAAACATGTAAAGATCAAAAAGATAAAGGCTCATAAGGTGAATGTACATGAAGGAAAGGTAGTCATTCAAACTATAGGACCACTTGGTACTGGGAAATCTAAAGAATAGGTATAGATATGGTTTAGGAACTACTTTACATAATAATCTTACTTTCTCTATATCTCAGTTTTCTTGCTTTCTCTGTATTTTTAATGTCTACTTAGGCCAAGAAAAATGTTAATCTAATATATTTATATAGCATGCAACCCTGTGAGGCCCTGATTGGGTGTTTGCATTGTAGTCACTTGTGTAAAATATCTTAAAAGATAACAGCTAGATATGTAAATTGCTGAATATAGAAAATAATTTGGGAAGCTCTACAAAAGATTAACCCCCAGAAGTGGGACTCCAAATCTTGCTTCTGTGAGCTATAAATGATACAGAAGATATAAGGAACAACAATAGTCTTCTTAGAAATTTTCAAATAAAATAATTATTTGTTAAAAACTTTCACACTGAACTGATTCCAGATAGCTTTTAAGATTTTTTTCTTTGTAATTTTTTCCCAGATTTAAGAACTGATTTCTAGAAACATGAAGGGAAAAAAAAAAAATCAAAACTAAAAAAACCATACTGAGAAGATATCATTTTCAAAATGTTGAAAGATTGCTTGCATCTACCAATAACATTTAAGTCTACAAGCTGAACATTTTTTAACATGAAGTCAGTGAAGGCTGTGGGTCCTCAGATGTTGTTAGCATATATGGCAATGGTTCCTAGTTCTATGAGTGGCAAGATATCAAGGGAATATTGCTGGCCTCAGTTCAGATAATTATGGTGGCTTCCTTTGCCATGTAAGTGGGAAAGCATTCTCTGATTCAGTCACAGTAGGCAGACAGCACCATTCTCAGTTTCCAAATATCTTACAAATACAGGAAACATGTTAGCATGCTACAGAATGAAATTTTCATTCTTTCATTATACAGACTTTCATTTGCTTGTAGACTTACACATGGTTATACAGACTTATATGCAAAATGTGGGGGTTTTTTTGTCAGTGAGTGGATAGTAAATTGCAATGCTATTAGCGTTACCAAACAGCCCATTCAATTTCATTCCTGCTCTACCTTTCAGATTCCTTGCCAGGTATGCTTAGGACTGTGTCCTATTCCATGCAATATTTTATAGGTGTCATGAACTTATTCTGACTTTTTTACATCATTGAGGGAATTAATTGGAACATCTATGATTCTCTGATGAGGCACAATCACTTCTGAGAGATGTGTGGAGGGGAAAGTACAATAAAATCTCATTATAGAAAAGTGCCATATAATACATCTGAGGAAAAATAAACTGGAGCATAGTTCTACTACAGAAATTTTCAGACTCTATTGGTTTCAAGGAGCTTTGAACTATATGCAAAGACAAAATTTACAGCATAACCGTAGGTGGAGTTAGGACTTCATCAAATGTTCCACTGCTATTTCTCTGAGTTGTGAGCATGCCCTGATATCATAATATACCTATGGTGAAGTGAAAAAGAAGGAAATTTAAGATGGGAAGAAATCTTATATAGGAAGAAAAGTAGAAATAATAAAAAAATTCTGTGAGGGTTTCCTGAGTCTAACAAGAGGAGGGAGCAGGAACACAAATTGTTTTGTGACATGACCAGACTGATAATATATGAAATATCTAAGCTCTTATTTGCCACTTAGATGCTGAAACATGAGAACATTTACTAATAAAAACAATGAAGGCATGGGTATGAAACTGCTTCAAATGGTTTAAGAATAGATGCAGCCTAGTTAGTTTCTTTGCTGTAAAAAAAAATAGTTATTTGAAGTCAATCTGTTGTAAATCTCTTGACAGACTGAAATTTAGATGAGTCCCATGAACAAGAAGAGAACAAGGGTCAGAGACACCCAAAGTAAATTATAAACTAAGAAAGTGTACTGAAAGTCCTGTTCACAAGAGTGTTTTTCATGGCTGAAGAACATCAAAGGTGAGAAAAAAGAGCCTTCTGAGGTGAGTAAAGGTTGATGTTCTGAAAGGGAGGAGGCCATGATGTGGTGAGCATGACTAGAGTAAGCCTGAGCTGCCAGATAAAGCCCATGTATCATGGATGAAACCACAAGATTTAATGACATTTTTTTAAAAAATTGTATTCCATATAATGATCACCAAAATTTGGAAAAAGATCCAGAAGGACTTTCAAGTTTGTGCAGCTACCACCTAAGAAACAATAAGAAGTAAATCTCAGCAGACATAGAAACCCAGGATAGTTGCCAAGATGAGCTGCAGGAGTTTGATCCAGATGGTAGAATTAAACCTAAGTGCGGTTTATTCATCTTAACTCTTTAGTTTTCATTTACTGAGCTCAGCAGGTGTTTCCCATTTCTTCTGCACTATCATTACTCCATGTGCTGTTATTGCTCTGTAACAAGCTATACCCTGGTAGAGGGGAATTTCTGGGAAGTTTGAGTGCTGGACAAGAGATGGCAGGGACAGTTGCAACTGGGATTAGGAGAAGAGGTTGTAGAAGTCTATTCCCATGCATTAGTTAGTTAGATATCTTTGATCATTCTTTACCATTTCTATAATGATCTCTGATATGCTTAACCCTGCCTTGCTGTTGCCTTCTCATGAAGAATATCTCTTTTTCATCTGAAAATCCTGGTCTCTGTCCTCAGATCCTACTTTTTACTTTCAATGCTGCACCCAGAGCAGGGATGGCACTTCTGCACTGACTCCAAGTCAAATCCATCATTGCTCGATTAGGTTTGTGTTCCTTCTACAACTGATCAATGCGTGTACCATGTTGATTTGGTGCTGAAAAAATTTTACACAAGACTTTTCTTCTATATTTTCACTTTTTTGTTCTCTTAATTTTCTTTTAGAATATTACTGTAAAATTACACATTGACCTTAAGAGCCATCACTGTGAAAAATACTGAATTTTTTTTCTCAACATAGACAAGCTATAAATGATGAAATAACTGCCATCACTAGAGGCAAGATGTATGAAGGAATGGGAAAAATGAAATCTCTTATGCTCAGAATTCAGAATATTTTATGTCCACAGAACTTCTCTTATTTTTTCTAATATTGAGCATTGTGATATCTAAATTTTGATGTAAAAGGAAAAAGCTATGAAGACAACTTTGAAAACATAATTGCAAGTGGGTATGAAGATGCTGTCCGTAGTTTGCTGATGGCATGAAACAATAGAGAAGCATTTTATTAAGTTGTTGGTTTGAAAACCTAATAATGACAAACCAAGTGTTAGTGGCAGTTCTGATTGCACTAATGACTGTTCTAGCAGAAACATCCATCAATGACAATTATTCCAACTGCATCCTATTCTTCCCAAGTATCAGAATCCCCACCTATCTCTTATTTAGACATCAGTAACTCCAGCTTTCCTCTGACATTTCTGTGACAAAAAACAGCCTACTGATAACTATTAACATTGCATCATCATAGGTTTATTCCAAGCTAAAACATAATCTGACATCATATAAATGTGTATAAATTGTCTTCTGTAATAAAATAGAGTGTGGATCGGGTCTAAGAAAATCATACTTAGAGATTGGGATACGTGTTCTGCATAGTAGTAGCATGAAAACATCCCTATCTCTGATCTTTTTTCTGCCCAGCTCTTTGACTTGAATTAAAAAAGAATTTTAAAAATATATTTACTTTTCTGCCTTTCCATCCATAACTCAAATAAATATTGAACAGCCATTCAGTTATCAAAGACTCACATTATACATAAGTAGAACCCAAATAGTTCGAGAAAGGCCAGAGAATTTTCCTTAGTGCAGAAAAACAGCACACTCAAATATATATTTGCAAATTTCACATATAATATTCTTAACATCCTTTCTGTTGTTGTGAGAGAACACTATGAAAGAATTATTCATTTTATTTTGTCTGTCAATTTTGCTGTTGTTCCAATAAGTTCAAATAGTAGAAATCTGTTAGATTCTCTATGCAAGTGAGAATATTTTCTTTGCTGTCAGGAAAGCCTTGGAGCTGGATACATTAACGAATCTAATTTTACTATACAAAGTCTGCTTTTTATTAATCCTAAAGGCTTTAGAAATAACACTGTGGAAATGCATGATACACACCTTCTGAAAGAGCATAAAAGAATAATAGGAGAACAATAGCATTATTTATGTGATGTGACATCTTTACCAATTAATTATTAATGCAGTTTTTTAAAAGCAGAATGAATAACTTTATAATTATTCCTAATTTGCCATACTCTTAATATATTATTCTGTAATAAATTACCACTTGTTTAATAATTTCATTATTTGCTATGTTATTTAGTTGTTAGTCATCTTAATTACAGTAAAATGCAAGTAATCTGCTCAAGATATGAAGTTACTAGCAGAAAAAGTGCAGACACTTAAAATGGTAAATAATCATTACAATGCTCAGTTATGAAGAAATAATATAGGTATGATCAGCAGGAGAAGTGTGAGGAGCTTAGTCTAATGGATAATATGATGATATAGTCTGTTTAACACCTAAGAGCTAGGAACTTAATTCCTGATTTCAGATTAGGTGTCTGATTTCGCTCTGCAGGAAGTGATGCTCAGAAAATTATAGTTATCTGATGTCACATTTTTTTGTCTGCCTGAGACTGAGAGGGACGTAAGTTTGTGGGTTTATTGTGAATGGTGGAAGAGCTTGAGATCTGCTTTCATGGACTGAAGCTGCCTGTGGGTCAAGATCCTCTGGTGGCTCTCAGCTCACCACAGTGGCACACTTGCGTAGATCTGACAACAGAAGGCGATGCCTGTTAATGTATGTTAGGAGCATGGCCACCTCCTCCAGCCTACCTACAGGACTCACATAAAACACAAGCACAGCCATATCCTCCTCCTCTTCAGCTGGCAGACAGGTCACTAGTGCAGGCACATATACAACACTCTCCATATTCTCAAGAACACATATTTGCAGATGCCTCAAGCACGAGCACAGATCCTCTGCCCACCTGGCTCCCCTGCCCAGTTCCCAGCCCCCTTACCCACCTCACAGGTCCTCAGATACCAGCTGATCCAGCTTGATGTTCATCAGCAAACACACACACTCACACACTCATCCCTCTTGCAGTCCACATTCACAAGTATCCTGGGTGTACCAGCACAGACCCTCTACCCACCTGATACCCAGTCCTGGACCAGATGCCTCTCTGCCCGCCAGCTGGTCCAGCTTCAAGTTTGCCAGCTAATATAAGTGCACACCTGAAGTACTGGGGCCTGGACTGTGTGCCCTGAGTTGGAATTGACCTGTGGATGAGTCCCAACCCAGCAACATGTTTTGTTCCCCAAGGCCCCAGAGGCAGAACCTGGCCCACCTGTGTGAGGCCCTACCTTCCCCCAGGTGATCATGATTGGGGTGGTGGGTGAGGCTAGAGATATATTAATGAGGAACTGACTAATTTGAGAGAAGCAAGAAGGAACTGATCAATTTGAAGAGGGTTCCTGGGGAAGGAAGTTCCTGTTGGGGCCAGTCAAAGTAAATTCCTGTTGGGAGTAGCTTGCTGAGCTCTCTTTCAGTGGTGTATTCCCCCTTGGCTGATTCGAGGTGGCGAAGAGCAAACAGATGAAGAATAAAAGAGGAAGATATGTTTCTTAATTGAGATGGAAAAGATCAAATAGATGATGAACGTTTGCTGAGTTTGGTGTTGGCCTAAGGAAGAAGAGAGCTAGCAGCACAACATACAATCTCCTCCCAGCAGCTAGCACACAGATTGTGACCTGTGGTCACATTCCAGCCATCAGCACTGAGACCCTCTCTCACCTCACTCCTCTTGGTCCTCCCCAGGAGCTGTTTTTTGGGACAGATGCACCCACACCCCAGCTCAGACTCCAGTAGCTGCTACCAATTTTCACTCACACATACAGGTCTCACTAGTAGCTGACACTCCTTTCAGTGCACAAACATGGGATAGAGAGTAAAATTATGCTGTGGTGAACAGGCTCAGGGCTCAGCCTGACAAGTATACTGACCCTTTTCTGTCTACCCCTTGCTTTGTTCTTCCTTAGTTCCCCCTGCCCCTGCACATCCCCCATGGGTCTGTACACCTCCATTGATTCCTCCATCTTTCCCTAGTCTGGCTCTACCCTGGTTTAGAGTCTTATCAGTTACAAAGTTTGGGTTGATCTTCCGGGAAGTGGTGCCTGCCTTGGTAGCCCATCAATTAGAATGACTGATGAGATTCGTTTCTTGTCATTCTCTCCACGTTTGTTTTGTCAGGTCTGTGTATCTGTGTAATTTGTTTCTGGTTTCCGTCTTTTCCTCTTAGTTTCCCAATTGACATGTTCCCCAATCAGATAACCTCCCTCGAATAAACTTTCTCACATTCTCACACACCCTCATCAATTATTGTCACTAATCAGGTTTGGGTCTCATCACTCCCTCCCTTACCATTTTCCTGACAGATCTGTGTCCCTGCATGTTCTTGCATATGGCTTCCTCCCTCCTTGCACTGAAGGTCCTTAACCAGACAGCCTTAAGGGAGCAGACACTCTTCTTCCACACACCCTTACAATACTATCTTGTAGTAAGGCTGCAGTGGGAGGAAGAAGGAGTTGCACTACTAAGACATAGATTGCAAGTCAAGGATGTGAATGAGTATCTACCTTCCCCTAATGGAGGTATCAGGCTGGTCTGCCCTGAAAGATGGTTCTTCCTTCGTTGCCTGCTTAGGCTTTAGTCTCACAGTGAGGTTACTTAGCTGGATCCAGTATATTACCAAAGCTGGACCCCGAAAAATCACTTTGTCCCAAAACTGAAAGGGATCAGCTCTATAGTAAAGTGTAGCAAAAGATTTGCTTATGTTTGTTAATATGTAGTAATTGGAATGCTAGTTCAGCAAGGTATTTAAGAATGTCCCACTGGCAGGTGCTTAAAACCCCGTTCAGTTAGGGCCTTGGGAACAAATTAGGTAATACCGTCCAATTGAAAAGTACATTCCTAGATGTTTTTTTAAATATAGTTGTGTTTAAATACATTTGTGTTTGAAATATTTGTGTTTTAAATAAACACAAGTGATGAAAAACTTCTTAAAACACAAATATTTAAATAAACACAAGTGATTGAAAATCCATTAATATCTTAAGACAATGGTCACAACATACTAACTGTAACATCAGTTACTGATTTTCAGTAGGATTCTTCGCACCGGAACTTCCTGGCAAAGCTCAAATTAGTGTTTTCTGAAACAGTATAAAAACCATAGCTGTATTTTAACATGAAAAAAGTCTTCAAACTTACAGAAAAGTGTGTAAACAATAAGCACACCATCTAAATAGATCTGTTTCACAGCCATTCATTAGGACTTTGTATTTTGCTTGACATTTTATCTGTCATAGTTCTATACAAGTACACTTGTTAGTGTTAAGGTGCTGTGATTTTTTTCTGCTGTCTCACTGGGATTTTAGCTACTGCTGAATATTTTGTTCTTTTATTTTGGCTATATGTAGCCAAGAAGTTTATTACTTGTTCCATTCTACTGCTTTTATCACTTTTTCCTTTGACCCAAGGCATTCAGACATTTCAGTGGAAGTTTTCAGTGATGAGATTTTAGAACATTATGCTTTTATGGTGCACTGTGATAAAATATTGACTTTCTGAGCTATTGATCTGTAAGGGTTATTTCAAAAGCAAGCTTACCAACTTCAAAAAATGTTTTGTACTTTTTCCTGAATCATTTGTAAATAATCTTTCATGAGATTTATGTTGACTATGTCTAGAATCAACTAATCTGTTTCAGCTTATTATATATTTAGTTTATGGATTAACAAGAAAATAATTTGGCTGAGGACACTTAGGCCTTTGTCTTACTCAAAAACTATATCCCTCTTCCTTATGAAAAATGATAAATGAGTCACATCACTGCTTCTGCTCCAACCTTGACATGGCAACTTTTTAAACCCTTCTTTACTGGAAAAAGAAAAAAGAAAAATAAGATTACTTGTTCTTCTTCAAAACTATTTGAAACTCATAATTACATTTTCCGATCAACAGTTCAGAACTTCCTTTTATACCAAATTGGAACAAAATTATGTATTTAGAATTTCCTACAAAAAATTATTACAGACTGCAATGCCTTACAGATTTCTTATTCAGATATATTTTTCCTTTAAAAATATGTTTTAATTTTTGCATTTTGATTATATTTAAAGGATTTTCTATTGCATTGATCGTAACATATAAAGTAA
This sequence comes from Brachypteracias leptosomus, assembly GCA_013401335.1. Taxonomy (NCBI): domain Eukaryota; kingdom Metazoa; phylum Chordata; class Aves; order Coraciiformes; family Brachypteraciidae; genus Brachypteracias; species Brachypteracias leptosomus. Next base: position 9,855 of record VYZX01018113.1, read on the forward strand.
CAATGATGCTAGTATGGCATACTGTGAGATCATATGATGTATTCACAGTATTTATATGAAGCCATACAACTTATCACAGCATAATCTAATGTTAAAGCTGTGCTATTAATAAGTTTTACATAGGCTTATTTTGTAAGCAGACTTATGAAAGGCTTGAGTTTACCTAAGAAAAACAGCTGTACATGGTTATACTTAGTCTCGATTTTAAAAATTATCTGAGCAGTGAGGTCCTGGTAAAACCTTAAAAAATAACATTTTGAAAACTTTTAATATGGAGTTTGATATGGTTCTGAAAGAAATCTTATTGCTTATTGATCAAGAGCCTCAGCTGAGTGACTCCAAAGTGTCTCTGCTTGATCCTATTTAAGCAGTAACTTAATTTGAAAGAATATCTGTCCTTGCTGGTCACGCTGCCAGTCTTGTGCATCACCAAAAAGTCTTGCTTTCAAAAACAGATACATATTTTGATATATGCAAGGATAAATTGGATGCCTCTATATCTTTTATGGATATTGATATGTACCACAGTAAGGTAGTAAATTGATTTGTATATACTGTTAAATGGAATTTCCATAAAGATAAGTTATTTTTCTCACAGGTAAGAGTAGTAGATTCTGTCTTCGTATACATGTAAGAAAACTGACAAATAATAGTTATTTAACAACCATATAATCTTTTTATTTATAGCTTGAAATATGTTTCTATCCTTTATTGATATGGCTCTAAAATGTGTAAGTGTGTTGTTTGGATATAAGAACCAATCTGAATGACACGCACTAATAGAAAGTAGACTTAAATACATCTAAAAAAAATCTTAATTGCACATTAAATTCTAAAAATGGCCAAAATTAGGAGACAACACTTCAAAATTATTGATGCACAGAAAGATTATTTCCTAAGACCAGATCTGGTTCTTACAGAATTCTTCTGCCTTAATTATTTTTCAAAGACATGAGTGAAATCAGCTACATTTTGGATGCCACAGGCTATGCCTAGACTGTCTGTGAAGGAGCTCCTCATCAAGGAGATGACCTTGCTTTGCAAACAGCAGCTGTGGGACGGGACCCAGGCACTGCTAGGGCTCTGCCTCCAGAATATGTGGGGCACTGCATGCCTGGCAGGTCAGTCTGCTGTCAAACATGCTTACATGGACTGTCCACAGGCTGCTTCTGAAGCATTGCATGTAACAAAGATGGGAGAGGAATAAGCCATTAATATGATTGCAATTGCTTGAGATCACCCTTTTAGAATCCTATATCTGCACTGCTCCAAGTTAGGAAACTCACATTATGGTCACACTTTTATTATAAATAAAATTCTATTATATTTTAGTAAAGAAAACCTTTAAAAGGCTAAATTGACATATTAAAGAGAACATGATGTCTAAAGAGTTGATGTTAAGTCTACTCTAATTCAGTAGAAGACCTCAGAATAAGAGTTATATCTGAGAAGAAAGATATAATTAGAAGTGACAGAGGCATTTAAATAATATTTGAGAAAAGACCAAAAAACATAAAAATAAATGACTGCAAAGGGTAGTAGCTTTCATTTTAACAAAAGTAAATCACATATCAAGAGATCAGGTCATTTCCTTAGTCTCATCCAGGAGAACCTATTCTATCCAGCTCATGTACTTTCTGTTCATCAGATAGGTTGTAGACTTAGTTCTCCAGTTGTCCCCATTATATGTTACTTCATATCCAAGCTCTGCTCTGAGTATGAACCAGTTTCAAGGCAGAGTAACTCAGACTAGACCAGAGCATTTTCTTTGATGCATAAGTTCTAAATACAGTATGACTGTGATCTATGCTTGTAGTGGGTCTATCTGAGCTGATTTTCCCCATACAGCCTTCATGCTGCAGTACTGGAAGCCAGAAGGTGTTGATAACACACACCCTTGTTATGACTCCCNGATTTGGATTCTTCTGCTTGTTGTAATTCTCTTAAAAATATCTTAACAGGGCTTATGACTTCCCAGTTGATCTAGCAGTGCAGACCTATGCTGTCAGGACTAATGAAAGCTTTAAAGTCTAAATAAAAAGAACAAGAGGATACTCCTTGCTCCATGAAAACTCTTACAATATTGAGTAGGAATGAGATCTACCTTGAAGTGTATGGACTTTTGTATAAAGGCCACCAACTTTCTGCACCACTTGGTCAAGAATGCATGGGAACCTGTTTAGCACAACTAACAGAGATGGTAGAGCTGTGGTCCAAATGCCACATACATTTGGGAATAAAAAACCAGATGATAGCTCACAAGTATAATAAATGATCTGGTTCAAAAGCAAATATAAATTCTCAGGGATACTGTAATGGAATGTGAAGGTAAATTAACATCTTCAGCTTACCTTAAAATATTGGACAATAATTTTTGACAATTCATCTTGTGTTTTTAAGTATCTCAATCATTCCTGAAAGTAGACAGGATAAGGAAACCACATACCTGTATCACATGAAGCTAGGACCCTTTTTGAAATATAGACCTTTGAAACTGTAAAACTCCATATTCACTATGCAACTACATATTGCAGCTTTATTTCAGAATGCGGTTGAGGGAACCCTGCGTGCATTGGATCAGCTAAGCATATAATGCAAATACATTTAAAGTAAGTAGTTTTTCAGGTTAAATGACCTTTAATGATTGTAGTATATGCTAAAACTACTCTTTGCAGGACAGAGCCTCAAGCCAGGCTCTTGTTAGTTTGACTTTATGCTTACTGATTCTCCTTGTCTCATGGCTTCCTTTTCCTTTCCTGGATCTTTTGTGGCTGGAGAATAAGTTTTACAAAAGCTAATAAGAAGTGCAGGGAACTGCTTAATATCAAGCAGTAAGAAAGAGGAATCTGAGGGTAATAGTTGTCTTTGCCTTTACAGAACTAGAGCAATTAAACCTAGACTGTTTGGAATTCCTGTTTATCCCTGGGACTGATAAATATCACCTTGAAGTTTAGTCATCTTTCAAATAATGGAAGAGAAATCTTTTCACCAGTAAAGAATAATCTGATGAATGATTTTCACTCATGCAGAGGGTATCAAATAAGGCTGGAAGAAACACTTAAACCTGTTTCTTCTATATATCAACTTAGTTTTGCCACTTTTCTATTAAAGTATGGACTAGTACCTTTAGTATACCTGTCTGATGTTGTCTTAAAAGATATAGCAAAAAATGTCAATTAATTGTAATGGGATATAAGCATTAGACATGAATATGAAAACATTATTGTGTTTATTTTCAGTAGAAGAAATACAAAAGCTTAGGGAATGTCTCTAGCAAAAGATGGACTTCAGGCAGTCTGAGGATCAGTCTGGATTTTTGCAGATGGCACGATAATGTTTACATTTATTCACAGAAAGAACGAACTGGTTAATTAGGCATTGCTGTGCATCTAATTCTGTGTTTGAAAAATTATATAATAGAGGTAGTATTGTACCCATGGGCATATAAAAAATGAGGAGATATATGGTTTGTAGGGAGAAGGGACATATTTTTGTTTTCACACAAATAGGATGGCCTAACAAAAAAACTGTCACTTTTAGGCAGACTCTTTTTAGGATCTCAAGCAGGATAATTTGCCTCAGACTGGAGAAGCATCAGCACAGGATGAACTCGGATGGTTCACATTGCTACCTAATTATTTCTGGCTGATTCTTTACTCATGTGTAGTGTTGCAGGGACAGGTATATTCTTTATAAAGAGTGCTGAAAAGATTTTTAGTATTTCAGGCTTAACAGGAACCAACAGGTCTGGATTTGTGTTAGGTAAACCCATAGGGGCTTCCTTGCCAAAGCAAGGTTGAGGATTGGCTCAGTGCATCTAGAAGTTTTAACTTTATTCTCCTAAGTAAAAAGATGTCATATAATAGAAGAGTAAAAGCTAGTTCTGTAAAAGAGATGTGATTTATTTCTAATCAGTAATGTAGGAAAAGACCTTTGGCAAGGCAACAGGTCTACATGCTCAGTTTGCTGCACTCACTCCTTCAGAAGCTCCATTCTTAAGTGCAGTAGGCTAAACTTTTTATTAATATATGCAAAATCACAGATACAGCTGATCTTCAATATGCAGAAAATGCTACACAAAACATCTGTGACAAGTAAGAAACAAACTAACAGGTCACTGATTTGAAATTCATTGTGAGACTGTACTGTTTTTATTTGTCTGTGCAGATCAACTGCAGGGGATGTGTGCCCTGGGTTTGTATTTAATGGATAATTCTGCAACTCCAGTATACTATTAGAAAATAAAATGCAATTTCTAAGCCTCATTTGAAGACATTGTATCCTTTTATGAATTACTTAGCTCCTCGTTGCTGATTAAATATCTCTGTGTTTTGTCTGATTCTCTCAGTAATGTTCATATTCAACACTCATGACATCATCATTGCTTTCATGATAATGAAACGCATTGTCACCAAAACTGATCTGCCAAATAGCCCTAATTGTCCTAAATGCTAGAGCTGGAACAATAGCAAGTAAGGATCAGCAGCTGACTGGGAAAAGTAATTTCTAAGTCTACAAAACTGTGATAGTAAATGAAGAACAGAGATGGTTGGAAAACAATTTAAAGGGATATAAGCAGGCCTTCTGATAGCTTCACAAGTTTAGAATACCAAGGACTTTGTTTGGACAGTTCTTCTTATTCCCAGTTGACAAAGGCCTCTTAGGATTGCTCTGTCAGCAGCATGTCCCAAGGACATACTGATATCCTGCTGCTAAACCATATCCCTGAGAGCTAAGTAAATTTGGTGTTATGTATGCAAGAAGTGGACAAATTTTCTGCGTGAGGGGAGAATCTGCCTCTGCACCAATGAATGATTTAGTTTGGAAATTAGAAGGAAATTCTTTACCCTGAGGGTAGTTGATGCTTCATCCCTGGAGATGTTCAAGGCCAGGTTGGATGGGGCCTTGAGCAGCCTGGTCTAGTGGGAGGTGTCCCTGCCATGGCAGGGAGGTTAGAACTAGATGACCTTTGAGATCCCTTTCAACTCAAACCATTCTATGATTCTATGAATGGTACCGATTTTAAGATCTTGGTCCATTCTGGCTCTTTTTGGAAGATGTTTTCATTTACAAAACCTTTCATTTTCCTCTTAATTGCAGGCTTCTGTAATAAAAAGAATTGGTTTATTTACCTTTTAGGGTTTTATTATTACCTGTCTTCTCTCTCTCTAAAATATCTGAAGCTGCTAACATTGAAATGAAACCCAGCCACTGCTTTTCTTTACTTTTAGTAATATAATCATTTTCTATTCCTGAAGTAAAATAATGGTATTGCCAGCTATATTTCATTGGAGAGTACAATATAAATATGTACCTGTAAGAATTGTTTAGACTTTCTTTTTCAATGAACTTCACCGAGTTCATTGTGGATGATATAATTAATGTGATTTTCTGTGAGAGCAGTTAGAAGGTTCATGCTCACAAATATAATTTAGCATATCAAATGATTATTAGAAGATGCAAAATTGACTAGCAGTACATGAAATGCTATTACTATTGCATTTTTTATGTTGCTGTTTGCTCAGCAGAAACACCTCTGCAAACAGTGTTAAAACCTTACTGATCTCTTCTTATTGTGAACAATTTCTTCACTAACAACTACAGCAGTTCTAGACAATCTAAGTCTTCCAGATTTATGAAAGTTTTAAACCAATTTTTGTTCCTAGTCAACTAGAAGTGTGAATTCTTTTTACGGATGTGTTTCAGGTATTTTATTCCTTCAGCTCTTTGGGATATCTCTAATGTGCATGGAAATCTCTGAATCACATTGCATTGCTTGGTGTGATAAGGGGAAATGTAATAGAAGGACTGCAGCTTTAAGTGGTAGATTCCCATGGAAGGTGATGGCCAATATATATGACATGCCAGTACTAGGCTGAGAAGTAAATGGTATTTACAGAGATAAAACATCAAAATACAAATGGATATGCACTTAAAATATATTAAACTTAACTCCAAGCATTTAAATTTTCAAGGAAAGTTAGTGTCAAGGTTTAGGGTCAGTCTGCTAGACCTGTAACAGACACTCTCTGTTAACCCCTCTTTCCTCCACGAAAAGCAGAATAGGAAAGGAATAAGGGAGAGAGAGACTTATGGATCTATATTGCTCCTCCCCCCCCCCCCTTTTTTTTAGCTTTTTTTAATTGGCAAAAAGAAATTCAGAGTGGGAAACAGTTTTCTACGAGGAATGCATGATAGAAAAAACTGATGTATTTTGAAGACGGAACTTTGTTAGTTTATGAAAATTATTGTATAATATGGTCACTGTCAACAGTAGGGTTGATAACCTTTCTAATTTTAGGCTAACTCTCTCCTAAGTCTTTCATAAATTAAATGTGGTACCTCTGCAAGTTCCTGCCTTCTGTTCCTCTGCTACAATCATGGCAGCATGTGTTTCCAGTGGGGCACTTTCATTTCTATCTGGTCACTCATTAATGTCAAATAACAATAACAAGAAAGACACAGGGTTATGTATGTCTGGGAATCATGTGCTTCTATCCTTCTGCACATTCAAGACTGTCTTTCACATGGGAGCCAAGAAGATTCAAGTTCCTCTTGAACTAACTGATGCCACAAAATGTTCGAATATAGCCCCAGAATTCATGTTTGGACTGTGTTCACCATCTCTATTAAAATCCAAATTTTGTCTCCTGTTTCTCTTTATCTGTCTGTCTATTTATCTATCTATCTATCTCTCTCTATATATATCTTTCTTCTCTAATATCTGTAGCCTCCCTTGTTCTGTTCTCATTTTTTCACATTCCTCTAGAGCAACATGAGGTTGTCAGCTCAGTGCCAAGAACCTTCAATTCCTTAAGCTGTAGGAATCCTTGTACTCTATGTACTGCGCATTGGCACTGGCATCACATCTGATGGAGAAAAGTAATGGCAATACTTTTGCAAGTAATAGTTAACTTATTTCCTCTTGCAAGCTCTAAACTTTGAAAACATAAAGATAGCACAGCATCTAAATATAACTGTTCATAAAGACATTTGAGATACGTGGATTAAAACTGCAAGATGAAAATGGCATTGCAGTAAGTCTTAGGAAATGATAATATGATATTTTTGATTAATGGATATAAATGGTTTGGTTTTGATTCTGCTTTGGTCAACAGACTAAGTTTAAGCAGGATGAAGGTAACATAAATATTAATTAATTAATAACTCTTCAGAACAAATGTGAAAAGATTCTCATTTGCACTCACAGATTTTTCTTTTAAACTACTACTACTTTAAATGTCTGCTTCTTTATGCTGTCTAGAGAGGCTAGGTTAGACAGAAACTACAGAAGAAAGGCAAGGCTTTTCTTCAAGGATCTATTGCATGCCGTAGCTTATCTACAACATACTGATGTGATTCATATTTTGATACTGATTCTGCAGGAGCTGGCAGGACTCTAGGACTTGCTGTCTAGAGGTAGAGGTGACATTTGAAGCTGGGGCTCCAGCATTATTATAGACTCATAGACGGTTTGGGTTGGAAGGAACCCTTACAGATCATCTAGTCCAACTTCCATCTTTTACCAGATTGAGTTACTCAAAGCTATATCCAACCTGACCTTGAACACCACAGACTGGTTCATAAAATCTACAGTATGGAATCCAATCTACAAACAGACTTGTTAGTGTAATGCATACCCTTGGATGCCAGTACCTTGTGAGATCAAAGAGTGATACTTTATAGTGTCCTTTCTGAAATGATTGATTGACACTTGAGGTTAATGAGTATTAAATCCCAGCCTCTTTTGTAAAACTGAAGCTGCTTTGACTAAATTAATCAAATAAACCATATTACTCCAAATATATTAGGCACAATCCTAAGGAAATATTAATCAGTGCAAACTGTTTCTTCTTTCTAGAAAAATGTAAAATTTTAAGGATATGATACATCACAGTCCTTCCCAAATCAAAACTAATACCATGCCCATAATGAATTAGTAAGGCCACTGGCAATATTTCTTCAATGTATTGTGAAAGATGAGGTTTTATGATCAAATACGTTCTTGATCAATTTATTTTGTCACTTGAAATCTAATTGTTTCATTATGACATCTTGCCCCTCCTTAGAATGAAATGATTGATTTAATATACTATATAAAATGACTATGTTTCTTAAAAAGTTAATCAAACTATTGTCAGTTGATGTCTGAACTAGTGCCCTCCAATTAATATATGGGGTGTTCAAGATATCAGTTAGAAATTACTCTCCTTGATAAATGTCTTTAATTTAAATACATTTACTGGAACTTTATGAACTAGTACTCCGCAGCTGAGAAACTTAATCCTTTTAAGTTCAATTTTTAATTCTTTGAATGTTTAATTGTTCAGTGTTTTATTGTTCCAGACCTATAAGACCACAGAGGAAGTCTGGAGGAAGGAAGATTTTGCCTTGGTTGAGGAGGATTGGGTTAGAGAGTAGTTAAGTAAACTGAACATCCACAGGTCCATGGGCCTTGATGGGATGCACCCATGAGTGCTGAAGAAGATGGCGGAGGTCATTGCTAGGCCACTTTCCATAATCTTCGAGAGGTCCTGGAGAACAGGAGAAGTGCTTGAGGACTGGAGGAAGGCCAATGTCATCCCAATTTTCAAAAAGGGCAAGAAGGAGGACCCAGGTAACTAAGCCAGTCAGCCTCACCTCTATTCCTGGAAAGGTGGTGGAATAGCTTTCTGTGTTCTGGTTCTTGCCACCATCTCAAAGCATGGTGAGGAAAAAAGGCTTATCGCTGGTAGTCAACATGGATTCAAAAAAGGGAAGTCATGCTTGACTAATCTGATAGGCTTTTATGATGGCACAACTAGATGGATAGATGAGGGGAGGGCAGTGGATGTGATATATCTTGACTTCAGCAAAGCTTTTGATACTGTCTCCCGTGATATCCTCGTAGCCAAGCTTAAGAAGTGTGGCTTGGATGGTTGTGTGGTGAGATGGATTGGAAACTGGCTGAAGGACAGAGCCCAGAGAGTTTTGGTGAGTGGAGCAGAGTCTAGTTGGAGGCCTGTGGCCAGTGGTGTCCCCCAAGGGTCAGTACTGGGTCCAATGCTATTCAATATATTCATCAATGACCTGGACGAAGGGATAGAGTGTACCCTCAGCAAGTTTGCTGATGATACAAAACTGGGAGGAGTGGCTGACATGCCAGAAGGCTGTGCTGCCATCCAGCATGACCTGGACAGGCTGGAAAGCTGGGCAGGGAGAAACTTAATGGAGTTCAACAAGGGCAAGTGTAANCTTCAAGGATCTATTGCATGCCGTAGCTTATCTACAACATACTGATGTGATTCATATTTTGATACTGATTCTGCAGGAGCTGGCAGGACTCTAGGACTTGCTGTCTAGAGGTAGAGGTGACATTTGAAGCTGGGGCTCCAGCATTATTATAGACTCATAGACGGTTTGGGTTGGAAGGAACCCTTACAGATCATCTAGTCCAACTTCCATCTTTTACCAGATTGAGTTACTCAAAGCTATATCCAACCTGACCTTGAACACCACAGACTGGTTCATAAAATCTACAGTATGGAATCCAATCTACAAACAGACTTGTTAGTGTAATGCATACCCTTGGATGCCAGTACCTTGTGAGATCAAAGAGTGATACTTTATAGTGTCCTTTCTGAAATGATTGATTGACACTTGAGGTTAATGAGTATTAAATCCCAGCCTCTTTTGTAAAACTGAAGCTGCTTTGACTAAATTAATCAAATAAACCATATTACTCCAAATATATTAGGCACAATCCTAAGGAAATATTAATCAGTGCAAACTGTTTCTTCTTTCTAGAAAAATGTAAAATTTTAAGGATATGATACATCACAGTCCTTCCCAAATCAAAACTAATACCATGCCCATAATGAATTAGTAAGGCCACTGGCAATATTTCTTCAATGTATTGTGAAAGATGAGGTTTTATGATCAAATACGTTCTTGATCAATTTATTTTGTCACTTGAAATCTAATTGTTTCATTATGACATCTTGCCCCTCCTTAGAATGAAATGATTGATTTAATATACTATATAAAATGACTATGTTTCTTAAAAAGTTAATCAAACTATTGTCAGTTGATGTCTGAACTAGTGCCCTCCAATTAATATATGGGGTGTTCAAGATATCAGTTAGAAATTACTCTCCTTGATAAATGTCTTTAATTTAAATACATTTACTGGAACTTTATGAACTAGTACTCCGCAGCTGAGAAACTTAATCCTTTTAAGTTCAATTTTTAATTCTTTGAATGTTTAATTGTTCAGTGTTTTATTGTTCCAGACCTATAAGACCACAGAGGAAGTCTGGAGGAAGGAAGATTTTGCCTTGGTTGAGGAGGATTGGGTTAGAGAGTAGTTAAGTAAACTGAACATCCACAGGTCCATGGGCCTTGATGGGATGCACCCATGAGTGCTGAAGAAGATGGCGGAGGTCATTGCTAGGCCACTTTCCATAATCTTCGAGAGGTCCTGGAGAACAGGAGAAGTGCTTGAGGACTGGAGGAAGGCCAATGTCATCCCAATTTTCAAAAAGGGCAAGAAGGAGGACCCAGGTAACTAAGCCAGTCAGCCTCACCTCTATTCCTGGAAAGGTGGTGGAATAGCTTTCTGTGTTCTGGTTCTTGCCACCATCTCAAAGCATGGTGAGGAAAAAAGGCTTATCGCTGGTAGTCAACATGGATTCAAAAAAGGGAAGTCATGCTTGACTAATCTGATAGGCTTTTATGATGGCACAACTAGATGGATAGATGAGGGGAGGGCAGTGGATGTGATATATCTTGACTTCAGCAAAGCTTTTGATACTNTTAAAGGAAACTGAGGGATGATCTCATTAATGTCTATAAATACAAAAAGGGCAAGTGTAGGGAGGATGGAGCCAGGCTCCTCTCACTGACATCCAGTTATAGGACAAGGGGCAATGGGTGCAGGCTGGAACATAGGAGGTTTTGGGTAAACATAAGGAAAAACTTTTTCATGGTGAGGGTGATGGAGCACTGGAACAAGCTGCCCAGAGGGATTGTGGAGTCTCCTTCTCTGGAGACATTCAAAACCCGCCTGGATGCGTTCCTGTGTGACCTGATCTAGGTGATCCTGCTTTAGCAGGTGGGTTGGGCTAGATGATCTTTCGAGGTCCTTTCCAATCCCTTGCTGCAACCAACTGCTTCTGAGTGGATAAGTCAGACTTCTCAGAGGCTTTGCCCATAGGAACAATGCTTTTATCTCTTAGGTGAGTGCTCATCATTTTGGCAGAGACCTAGACCGCTTCCCTGAGCTGTGGACCTACAAGCAAGGTGCAGGAGCCTCCTGCACACCCTCCCGTGCAAACCACTGTGCAAATGGCCATACGCCCTATTGTTGGTGCTCCTCAGAGGTCACTAGCTCAGCTTCTGGCAGGTCTCTCTGCTCTTCCTCGGGTCTCCCTGGCTTTGGGAACCCCTTGTCTGCATTAGTCTAGTGCTCAGACACAGAACTTGTCCCTGCTGCATTCTTTGCCAACTGAGATACTCCTATGTCTAGTGTTTTACTAACCGTGAAAGGAGTAATCAAAGTGACATTGCAGTACCTTTTATTTTGTCCTTTGCTTTCTCTTGATTATGATCTTCTGCTAAAAATGTAGCAGTCATAACAATATTTATAGTGTAGCTTGTTCTGGATAGAATGTTTCAGAAGATAATTACTGTCAGAGGTAGAGAACCATAGGTTTTTTATTTTAATAAGCAGTATTAACTGCCTGATGCGGTTCAGTTTCATAGTTTCAGTCTTTTTCAAAGTAGAGCACAGCAGCAGAAGAAACTTGTTTGATCTAAACAGTCCAAAAATACTGTGTAAACTTTTGGTTGGGTTTTTTTGTTTTTTTTGTTTTCTTTTCATGTAAGCATGCCTTCTCTCCCCTGCAGTGTCTTATTTTCCATTATATGCCTAGTTTTTGGAATCCTGGTTAACCAAGTTGTTTAAATGTGTGCTTATATCTTAGTGGGTGGACTCATACCCGTCTATTTAAATAAACACTTAAATGTTTTTCTGATTGTGAGACCCTTGTGCTCTCAGCCCATTTCCTGAGAAAAGCATTCTATATCTAAGACATAGACTGTACTAAGATCTAGTGTTTAGCTAGCTTTAATGCTCATTCCTCCTGAAGCTTCTTGACTTACCTCAATTCTTTCACTGAACTCAGTAAGTGAAATTCTTTTGCATTAGTGATGCTGGAATTTCACTTGCTGTAGGAGATTTCCAATCTTATCTGCTCAGACTGAAAATGCTTTGGACATTTAAGCTGTCTTTCACATTGAGGATCTGCAGTTCCTAATGCTGCATCTTTGTATCAGTTGGTGGGACAGTGTTTCACATAAAAGTCAGAGTTGCCATACTACTAGTATTGATAACAGCATTATTATCTGTAGGGTCTCAGCTGATACTCAATACTGAAAACAAGTAATCTCATTCAATAGGCATACTACAATTCTGTTTAAAATGGAAAATATAATAAGACAAGATTGACTGTGGCATTTAATTTTCTATCTATAGAGCAAGGTGATGTGGATTTTATACTCAGTAAAATATATTTCTGAGGAATATTGTCATAATGAGCAGATTTTGAATGAAAAAGGACTGCATAATGTTATTAATGGCATTCTGATATTAATGTCTATGTATACACTAGTGCATTTGTACCAAGAAGTACCAGAAGTTTTAGTTTTTTCTGTGAACTTTATCTGATGAATAGAGACAAATAGGACCTGTATAGCACTTTAAAGTTATGCCAATATTAAACTCAAAAGCATCAGCTGTATGTATGCAAAATTTAAAGAAAAAATCAAGGAGTAAGACAAACATCACATTTAGTTGATAGTGGATCAAAGAGGAGAAAAGCTTGTCTTCCAAAAAGTAACAGTTTATCGACTTTATTGATTCATAGCCTTACACTTTCAAAGAAGGCCAGATCCTCTGGTAGTATAAGTTGCAAGATTTCATGGAATCATAGTATCATAGATTCTCTTTGTCTGAATTCTCTTAAAACATCAGGTCTATATTACAGCACCTGTGGAACTGGGTCATAATTTTTATATTCTGAGATTATGAGTAAATAAACATAAGCATTAATAAATTATCAACATCACTGCAAAAAAACCCCAACAAAACAAAACAAAAAAACCAAACCAACAAAAAGCATGAGTGTTTGATGTTATTAAAATTAACATGATTTTTACTAGATATTTCTGAAACTTTCTTACACTTTACAGCAGAAAAAAACCTCTCAACTTCAGCTTGTTCTCCTGTTCTCAAGTGTATTTTATACTAGGTAAATATTATGCTTTGCATGACAAAAGAGCAAGAAAGAATTAGTTAGCTGAACATTTTTTAATGGACTGTCTCTGAAAATTTTATTTTTAAATCAGCAACATTGCTTTTAATTTCTTTCATTTTTAATAACTGCTTTCTAAAGAATTTTTTTTTCTCACAAACCTGCAGATCAATTCTGTTTAAGACAGAAAAAAATATCCTGAAAAACAATTAGACTTCACTCTGTGTTGCATTTGATGCTGAAAAATCTTACCAACATTTGAACATTTTGAACCTCAGACTTCTACAGAGTTAAGTCTCTCTATTCTCCATTACAAAAGTAATATTGTTATTAAAGATAAAACATTCTACAATTCTGACAAAGATTCTTTACTCATTTATGATAAGTTAAATACTCTATTTCTGTTAAAGAAGCTAGATAGGACTTAATTATATCTCCTGAAAAGCCTAGTGTTTTTTGTTCTGTAACATTATGGGTAAAACCCAATGTGTAAGCAATCTAACTTAGGTTATACCCCTCCAAGACTGAAATGGGAGGTTATTGACACAAATTTTCATTGCTGATGCTTATAATGTAGCTCTTTTATCAATTAAATTAAGAATTTCCATTCTGGGGGCTGTAAAACAGTTACTTTCCAAGCACTACTTTTTCTATGGAGGCATTAGCTCTCTGTCAAGATGATATTGAATGTACGGGATATATATTGCTGCCAAAACATAAGGGTGAGAACTCTATTAAACTCAGAGGGAGCTCACTTAAAAAGTTGTAGGCTATATGTAGTGGGTCTGTCTGAGCTGATTTTCCCCATACAGACTGTAAGCCAGAAGGTGTTGATAACACACACCCTTGTTATGACTCCCACACAGCACCAAAGGTATGGGGTGTGTGTGGGGGGGCAATATTTGTGAGGGGATACAACCCGGACAGCCGACCCGAGCTGACCAATAGGATATTCCATACCATATGACGTCAGCTCAACTATAAAGGAAGGAGGACGGGGGGATTCTGGGAAGACATTTGTCCTCTGAGCAACCGGTACGCGTTCTGGAGCCCTGCTTCCCGGGACAGGCCCGACACCACCTGCGGATGGGAAGTAGAGAGTAACGGCTTTGCTGCTTTTGCTTCGCGCGCACGCAACCTTGCTTTCTCTGCTGTTTATTAAACTGCTTCTTATCATAACCCACGGGTTTTCCTTTTCCATCTTACTCTCTCCCCGCTTGCCTTGCTGACGGAGGTTTTGGTGGGGGATGGGGGGAGTGATAGAGGGACTAGGGCTGGGCACCGGGCAGCCATCCAAGGTAAACCCACCACACTATATGATTGGGATATCAGTCTCATTGTGGTAGTCGTTTTTGGCACATTATTGTGTCATATCATATGTCAGGTGGAGGTGCTCCTAAATGGTATGAATAATAGTGTTCTTCCCTTTTTAAAAATAAAAACTCATAGAAAAGCATATTTAAATATTCTGAGATTAGCCTCCAAAAAGAGTTACAGAAAAAGGTTATCAAACTACCAAATGTAAGTGTAGTCCTATTTCATTGTTTATGTCCATTATTTTCTTGATGTTACATGAATTGTCATTTCTAAAGAGGGATTATAACTCCTATTCCCTCAAATTGTGATGTGCAAAAATGAGTTTATGCTTTCAGAGTTCATAATTACCCCTCTACCAGATCTGAAATGCTGCACTAGCGTACAAGTTAACACACTGTAGGGAAAAAGCAAGACTGTGCTCAAGTGGGAGGGTGATAAAAGGATTGCACAAGCCAGTGCAGGAAGTGTTTAACACAATATATAAGCACAAATCAAAGCCTGACACTCCAAAATTTGTAGCTCTGGCAGATGTTTCAAGAGCACTACACTACAGTGAACAAACAGGGAAGAGACCCAGTTGTGAGTCTGTCTGAAATAAATGAGGAAAGCAGTGAAGCAAGGCAAATCCTCCATATCCCTCTTCTACCCTCCAGGCTACAAATGTCCCAGAGACCCAAATCTTACTACATGTAAGGTAACTTTCAACTTAGGAAAGATTCAACTCATACAAAGAATTTTCACAAAATAGTAAATCTTATGATTCATACTGAGGTATCCATTGAGTTAGCCCTGAGAAACAATGAATCAGCGTTCAGCCTTTTGTTTAACAGAGGTGAGAAGAGGCTTCTACTAGTGATATAAAACTTCATTGTAGAAAGATAAAAATGGGAGATTAAAAACATATTTGGATCTGACAATGCCTTTTCTGTTTGGTTATATACAAGCATTGTGAATTGAGGCATGAAAAAGGACAGTAGTTCAAAACTTTCACTTACATGAGAGGAGGTTTATTTGAGTGCATTTTAGACAGCTAAGAAGCAGATATCTAGAATAAGAGAATTATCTGAGTTCTCCACATAGTCAGTGCTGGGAGAATGAGATCCTTTTTGGAGTCAGTCCACTTAATACTGAAACAAGGGCATACAATAAATAGAATAAATCATCATTACAATGAAAACTCTCTCTCCTGACTGTAGTGACAGACTGGCTGATTAGCTTGGACCAGATAGTTATCTTTTAGAGGGCTAAATTTAGATGGCAAGATTTATACCATAAGTTTCACTACTTAGAAATATGAAGTAGTCTTCCATTAAGACTGGTAACAAAATCAAATTGGCACTTGGAATTTCTTTCCCTAGTGTATAAATGAGAAGAAACACTATCAGGATTAAAATATTAAACTTTTTAACTCTGGCCAAGGTCAAACCACTGTCTATAAATGAGTGCTCTTAAATGCTTTGTATAAGCCCTTTATTTTCAAAACCTAAATAATTTCCTTGAAAGTAACTGGATATAGCCCTTCAGTATCTCATAGGAATTGTACTTTGGGTCTCTGAGTTTCCTATTCTCTTTTAGATTCTGACTTCCAGGATTTGTATATTTCTCTCATTTTATGACCTCCTTACTTTCTTACCACAAGTTTTTCACAAGCATCCTGTGATACACTTGCTGTTTGTCCCTGTCAGTAAAAG
This sequence comes from Brachypteracias leptosomus, assembly GCA_013401335.1. Classification (NCBI taxonomy): domain Eukaryota; kingdom Metazoa; phylum Chordata; class Aves; order Coraciiformes; family Brachypteraciidae; genus Brachypteracias; species Brachypteracias leptosomus. The sequence continues at coordinate 26,155 of VYZX01018113.1, forward strand.
CAAATAGCTTATTGTTTCAAATCAATAGAATTATTCTGCTTCTTTACTTGTCATTATTATACATTTTGATAGCTAGCCAGAACGTTTCATAGGATTCCTGCAAGAACAGAAGTCAGAGAAGGAGTTATAAATTAAGTTTTGGTAAAATGTTATCTCTAGGAAATAAATAGTACAATAATTATGATTTATGCTTATGTAGACCAGTGTTTCTTGTTCTTTTGAGGCATGGGGCCAAATTCCTGGCTCTGAACACCTGTATGCCAATGAGTGTGAAAATATTTTTTCATCTTTATTGACAGACTGAGCAAAAGGACCATATTCCACCAAAATATTAAATGTATATTAAAGAAAATGGTTGACAGAGACAACAGTTGGATGGATATAAATAGAGCTCTAGTTAGCACTCCACGCACAGTGTATCTATGCATGTATATGTATGCTGTTTCAGATTTTTCTGCAGGAATAGAAGAGTAAAAAATGTTGTAATAATAAACAATGAATATGATCATAATAATGACATCAGTCAAAAATATGAAAATTCTGATAAAGCACACCAGATTTTTGCCATTAAGTTGTGCCGCACTATTCCCCACCTGATAGAGGAAATGTCAGCACATTTTCAGCATATAGATCTCTGAAAGCAAAACTATTTTTATTCCAAACATGCTGATTAACTCCTAGTTGTACCCATCTTTTTATTCTTAATCAGGCTAATTGTCCCTAATATATCAGTTGTCCAGATCATTCTCAAAATTTATAATCACTAATTGTCTTAAATACAGAAGGCAAGTAAGTTGGATAAGGGGAAGGGGTACTAGATATCAAACCACATGATTTTCAGTATTCAACACCTTCCCAAACTGATTTATCAGTTCTATTTTCCTTAAATAACACAGAATGTGTTATATCCCTGTTGCTGAAAAGCAAGATACTATGTCTTGCCCTGAGAGAACATAAAGGAAGTAATTGATTGCAAATGAATTCATCTCTACTTTCTGTCATGTTTCCAGCACTGGCTGAACCCATTGTGGAGATCAGACTTCTAAATCTCTGACAGTTAAGTTGTCAAAAAATTAATTACTTTTTCCATTGTTAAGTCTAGCCTAAGCTTTAATTTTCTGAAAACCTAGAAAATGCCTACTATTGACAGAAATTTTTCTTGAAATATCAGATGTGAGAGAAATATTATAGAAAAGTAAATGTTGATGTGTTCCCTCCTTCTATCAAAATAATTTAACCTAGGCTATACATACAAAAAACGTGAGTATTAACTTAGTGACCTGAGTTTATTTATTCACTAAGTTCATTTAGCAATTCTCTTCCTCAGAAGAAAAATGTTTCATCACCCCAAACAGTGCTGTTATCATAAGAAGTACTCTGATGTTTGAATATTTCCACCTATGATATTATCTTTTGCCTAGTTTCGGTCTGTTTAAATATTTCTAGTGGGCCAAAATTATGATTCATTCTGTTTTTCAAGACTGATTTACTAGGTACTTTTTAATAATCAGTGGTTATTTTGACACATGAAACTGTAACCATGAAAAGTTAAACATTTGGTTTAATTCACCAGCCAAGTCATTTACTAGTGACATCACCAGTTATGCCATACTGCCAAAAGCTCACTTAGAGTTGCTAAGTGAAAAGTTGTAGAAATTATGTGAATTAAATATGCAGTTTAACATAGACCTGAAGAATGAATGGAAAGTGTGGGTGGAATTGGTGTCAAACCTGAATAATTCACTTTTAGAGAGGACTGTTTACTTGACAGAAATGTTTGCTTGTCTGTTAGCTTGATAAAAATGTGAATAATATTTCAAATCAAAATTATTTTTATGAAATGGACATCTAGTTATTCAATGATTATTACTTTTAATTCAGTCTCAAAATTTAGCAGCTATACCCCTCTTCTGATGTCATGACATAATTGAGCAAAACATTTCTTGCTTGCTTGAGCTGTCCAGATGCACCTAAGGTATATGCATTAGCAGATTATATGAGAACTGCCTGCTAAAGTATAAATCTCTCTAGTAATAAATATTTTCCAAGTAGTCTATGTATTACTTACCTTATTCTACAGTCTTGAGCAATTCTTCATTACTGAAATAAAGTAGAAAAAATATTTAAACTTGTGTTCACTAAGAGAGGATTATGGTGGGTTTAAAAAATTTTTTTATTATTTGTTTGTTCTTTTGGGGGATTTTGTTCTTATTTTTTAACATAACACTGTGAAACAATTGTGTATAATAGCCACATAATAGTTAATCAGAAGCAATCATTTTAGGATCTTCTTCCAGCATGTTTTCAGTCTGACAGCTTTACAAATTAACTGTAGTTATGTTAGGATAATAGTGATTTTTTTTCTCCTTCACAAAAGCATGGAAATTCATAGTTGAAGCTGATAGCTTGTCTTCATTATGCTGCTGCATTTCTGTCTAGGGGTGATGTGATATTAAGTACTCATTTCATCCAATTTTTGAGCTCAGATGATGATTAATCATGAAAAGTGGAATGGATGTTTGGGTAGGGCATTGACTAAGATGCAGGTGACATGAATGACTTTCAGGACTTAGAGACTGACTATACATCTAAAGGAAGGACATTTTATTCCTTTGTAGAGTGCTTCTCCTCCTCCTTTTGCTTAGATTCTCTCCTTCGGGGGTGGCTTCCCAGTCCAGAGCTGAGGTCCATGTTTTCAAAGGAAGTGAGTGAGATGCTAAGGAAGTAATACATGATAATACTGACATCATCTATAATTACACCAGTAGCTACACACATCAAGAAAAGAGATCATTAGTCAAATTTGGTTATCTGTAATGCAGAAAAGGAATTAACACTGAATTTATTTGCTTTTGGACAGTTGAAATGGTATCTGGGCTGATTTCCAGTGAAATATCAAATTCAAAAAAAGCTAAGTCTGATTTATTCCTCCTAATGATGGTGTATGAGTGAAAGGTGGCTTAAAAGTCTCTGAAGATTTTTTTTTCTTTGCACTTTACATTGTTGTTTAAAAGGTTAGCTAGTGCTATATTTTTTGTAACATCATTGTTCTCAGACTTTGTGAAAATTGGGTCTGCAGTCTTCCTGAGGCCTAGTCCTGAGAGATAACATCTCTCTATGAAAAATGAGAGAAGGGAAAGGGAAATTAGAATGAAGCTTATTCACCAGCCAAGGTTGCAAAAGATAAAAGAAATCCTCAAGGCTACCCTGCCTTTTTTAAGAGAAAAAAGGAAAAAAAGACATAATTAGAAAACAGTTATGTATACACATTCCATGAAGAGGCATGTTATCTTTTGAAATACAAGCATGAAACCAGTAAATAACCAAAGATAAAACACTTGAAGTGGTCCTAGCCTAGTTTTCACTCACATTTTGGTGCTTGCTTCAGCAACCCACTTTATATCAATTTTCAGGGGTAAATCAGAAGTAAAAGCCTTTGAAGGCGTTCAGAGAAAGTGCGTGTGTGCTTAGCTTCTGACACCTAAACTCTTATTATCTTTTTATTCCAGAAAACATCATATAGCAACTGAATTTCCTTTTGCTAGCATGCATACATCAACATAACGTTATGCAATGTGTTGGTGTCTCTCTCACTTCTAGCCACATTAGGATCCTGAAAGAAGATACCTTCCATGTTAACAACTTCAGTTTAGTCTGTTAGATGTCCCCTGAGCAAGCCTAACTGTACCTTTTCATTTGTCATAAGCAAAGAATAAATAATTTATCTGAGATGTTAACATTCTTGACCTGAGTGAATGGATTTTAACACACCCTCCCCTTATACTACAGTAACAAGCATTTATTATTTCTTCAGTATATTACTAGATAAAGGACAGGGTTTGAAAAATGTGGTTCCCAAAATATGTTGATTTAGTAGGACTATAATGCATACAAATTCCAAATACAAATTGAGCAATCCAGTTTCCTAGAAGAAAATTGAGTGCCGTGAAGATTCCCTTTCATCAAAATAATATTTTATGCTTTACTGATATATAAGCAAGCAGATATACCTTAATTGGTTTGATGAAATCGGTTTTCGTTGTACAACTTTGACTTTGCAGGATAAATGTTTGCTAGGAAGGTGAAAGGAGAATGTGTGGTCCAGAAGAAAGTTGGATATTCACCTCTAAGGTATCTAGTCGAGTTTCAGTCCATGTTACAAATAATGCTTACTCATATACGCCAGAATACCTTCAGTAAAACCAGCTAAGACTACACCCAAATCTGCTTTTCAGAAAATCCTATCCAGTCTTTTGAAGGAGATGTTTGAACATAGAGTCTATACTTAAAAGTACAATGGGAAGTATTTAATAGGTCCTACTGATTTTTAAATGAACCAATTTTTCCCAGTAGTGCATTTTGTGAGAAAGAACAGCACTGATTCAGGGACTCTTCTTAGAGAGAAATTATGTATCTTCAGTGGTGCTCAGTGATACGATGAGGGGTAATGAGCATAAACTTGTACACAGGAAGTTCCACCTCAACATGAGGAGAATCTTAGCGTGAGGGTGATGGAGCACTGGAACAGGCTGCCCAGAGAGGTTGTGGAGTCTCCTTCTTTGGAGACTTTCAAAACCTGTCTGAACATGTTCCTGTGTAACATGCCCTAGGAGAACCTGCTTTGGCACGGGGGTTGGACTAGATGATCTATGGAAGGAATCTATCATGATTCTTCTATCTCTATAGGTCCCTTCCAACCCCTACTGTTCTGTGATTCTGTGAATTTGAGCAATGGAAAGCTCAGATTTGGATATCTAATTCTTTTAAAGGGGTTTCCATGCTCTTTGCCATTTTTTCCAAGAAGAAGATTGATTGGTTGGTTGGCTGGAGTTCTAGCAATCTGCTGTGGACTGTATGGAGATCCTAGACAGAACTTTGGATTGCAAATTTCACTAAATGATAAATTTGGAAGGTTGGTGTCTGTGAAGATGAGACTGCCTTCCATCTCAAAATAACATCTCACTTCTTTGGCTAATACAAAAAGTACAGTTGCAAAATAAATTAAATTATGCATTTGTAGAAAAATGATACTGTTAGCAGTTTAAAACCATAAATCTTTCTCTCCCTCAAAAACTATTGAGATGTTTTCAACATGCCAGTGGAACCAAGACTTTGCAACAAATGTCATAAAAAGGCTAAGACAGACCCACTTGTTTGAAACAGCCAACAGTCTACTAGAATGAGGCTGAAAGGTAGGCATTCATTTGGGGTGCTGTACTGGGCTAACCTTGGCTGTCTGGCAGCTGCCCACCCAGCTGCTCTCTCACTCCTCCTCCTCAACAGGACAGGAGGAGAAAATAGAATGAAAAAAACTTGCAGGCTGAGATAAAGACATGGAGATTGCTTGCCAGTTACCATCATGGGCAAAAGAAACTCAACTTGAAGGAAATTTATTTAATTTATTGTCAATTAAAATAGATTTGGGTAGTGAGAACCAAAGACAAAAAGATTAAAACACCACCTTCCCTCCACCCCATACATTTTCCAGACTCAACTTCATTCCTTCACTCCAAGCTCCCCTGCCCTGCCCTTGCCCTGAGAAGTGCAGGGGATGGGGGTTGTGGTCAGTCCATAATAGTCCATCTCTGTCTCTCCTTCCTTCTCACATTTTTTGCACCTTTTTAAATACATTTTCTCAGAGGCACCACCCAGCTCAGTTAATGGGCTTGGCCATGTCCTGGAATGTGTCCCTTTCAGAGATGGCTGGAACTTGGTGTTCGCAGCATGGGGCAGCTCCTGACATCTTCCCACAGAGGCCACCCCTGCAGCTCCCTGGTGCCAGTATCTGGGCACCTGTACACAATTCTGATGCAAATAATTAAGCTGAAAGACCCTGGCATAACTTGGGTGGAGCAAGATTTTTAATCTTTCCTTGGAATTTCTAGGGTTTGGGGGATTGTGATGAGGCTGCATAGCCTCATCAGGATATCCTGTATATCCTCAGTTTGCTTGGCTAAATTTATATTAATTGTTTATTACCTATTTCATCTGAGTATCAGTTACTTTCTTTGGATTCTAATTGGAAAAACCACTATACTTTAAAATGTGATTTATTAAAAATGTGCAATGCTTTAATGAAGAAACAACCAATAAAAAATCCAGGGTCAGTTTGGAAATTCTACTTCCAAAAGCAAAAATGAAATGCTCTTTCTGTGGCAACACCACTTCTTCCTTTACCAAATTATATTGTTTTATGCTAGTTAGGAAAAAAATATTTTTTTTTATAAGTTTTAAACCTAGTTTATTTCAGAAACACAGACAAAAGAACTGAAGGGCGGTTGTGAGTGGCAGAGGTTTCAAGAAATTGATAAGTGATAGGGTAATGTGAGGTAAAGGTAATTACTACTGAAATTGGATTGAAATTGAGTTTAAAACAATCTCTTTTATTTCTGCTACACCTCCCAGTCATGGACAGGGGTGTAAGTGGTAAACTGCCTCAGTGGAGCTCTATGGAAGCTTTGAGCAGTGAGGACTCTGCTACACCATTCTATTTTGCACCTCTGAAATTTCTTAAAGATTTACACCATTTTACTATCTTTCAAATTAAGTAGGACATTAATAATTCAAGCTCAATGTTTCTTCAGAAACATGAGACAAATCTTCATTTAGTGTAATTTGGCATAACATCCTGGTAAAACAACTTGTTCCTTGGAGTTAAATTAACTGGTTTACCAAAGCTGTTGAGGAAAAATGGCCACTGTATTGCCAACAGGCAGAGTTCAGCTAATACTGCCACTCTGTTGGGTTGCTGATTCTTGAAAGCTTAACATTTGTCTATGATAACATAAAGGCAATGACTTCTGTGTTAAAGAAAACATGAGATTATTGCAGCCTGGTACAGCACAGCTGATTGCAAGTCTCAGGTATTTCCATACCAATGAGACATCAGTAGGATTTATTCACTGATCTTTAAGGGCTCCAGGACACATTTCCAGACTTGGCTTTTTGTCTGGTTGTTTTAGCAAAGAAAGTGATATTTGGCTATCAGAAACACCTGAACCAGTATGACATACTTGGGAGCTGTATGGGAACTCCTGGTTTGACTTCTTCAAGGAAATGTGATAGGAAAACAAAACAAAAAAAGCTCAACCAAGTAGTTTACCTTCACTTGCAACCTTACAAATGTTAGCTGACTTTTGAAAATAACAAAGACCTGAGATGTCCAAGATTACATATACCACCATGGAGCAGATGCTTACACTTAAGTGTAATGTTGTCTCTCCAGTGTGTCATGTCCTTAATAGGGTTGATCCTGTTCCCAATGCCCTTGTCATGCCTGTCCCATGTGCAAACCCTTGTGATGAGAAAACTCTATTCCCCAGGGCTCCTAGCAGCTGCTGGGCCAACCAAAGTCAGTGGGATCTCAATGGTCTCTTAGTGACAATCCTTCAATGAGGTGTCAAGCCCCTGCTCTAGACAAGGCAGCTGTCTGACATGCAGGACTACAGGCTGCCCCCAGGCAAGCAAAGACATTTATTTAATACAAATGTAAGCAAAATGGATAGCTACAGCTATCTTTCATTCTTGTCACAACTATAGCTGTACAAGGTTCCTACACTGGGGACTGAGTAACTCCTGCAGGAGGTGATTAATGACAGCTTTTGCTACTAAGATGTACAAGTAAAGTTAAAAATTATATTGCTAATATTGAAATATGTATGTTTATCTTATAAATGCACACATGTAGTTTTATATGTAATGTTCCTGTTTTTTTATTTGTGCCTAGGTGTAAACACATGCTTTTTAACAATTTTCATGTTGTCTCAAATAAGGTCAATTTATTCTGTTAGAATACATGATTTTATCTAATTTCTTCTGGCTTTATCTTTTTGGGGAAAAATCTAGAAACTTTGTACGTGTGCATGTATGCACATGCACATGTGTTTTAATTCCTTTAAGTTAGTTCAGAGTAGAAGGAAAAAACAGAATTTTACTAAACTCCAAGAAGACAAGATTACAAATGTTCTACCTGTTTTGAAAGATAGCTTCTAAATAACTTAGTACCTTTTTCTCTTACTTACGAGGCACATTTCTTTAAAATGTTGCTTAATTTAAAAATCCCAGAATTTTCATGTTAGTGTTTTTACTCCCTTAATTGTGTTAGGAAGTAGACACTGAATATTACAGTAAAGTAAGCTTTTGAGAATCTGCATTTGATAGTAGAATTTTTCATTCAGTGCTAAAATTGAAGATTGGGGTGACTGCAGCTTAACAGAAGTGATGCTGTAGCTGGTTCCCCATCTACCATTTGAAAATGGAAGATCTCCCTCAGTGCAGGTCTCAACACAGCTATTTGGCATGACACTGTAAATGAGTGCTTAAGGACTCCCTTGTGCTTGCATCATTGATTTAGAAGACAGTTATAGCTCCTCAGGAATCATTTGGTATATCCCCATAAATACACCCTTAGGGACACTAATGCACACATTACTGGAACAATAGTGTGTAATAGCTGTTCCTTCAGTTTTACACTGCTGATACTGTAGTTGAAGGTGTCATTTGATCTTTAGACAAAAGTAGTTAGCGGATTATTTTACAGTTCCAACACAGAAAGCAGTAGTAGTCTGTTTTTTTGTTAAGGCTAAGCTCCGTATGATCTTAAATCCTTAAAAACCTTAGTGACAAAATCCCACAGTGAAAATGAGATAAAATGGACTGGATTGGGGCAGTTTGCTTTGATTGAAAGAATAGTCTTTTTTCTTCCTCTCCAGATTTTTGAAGGACTTTTTTTTTAGTTTATCTTGTCCTCTGTCCATGTTCTCAGGCAGTAATTCTCTCTCTGTGTCCACATATAAATTGTTTTATTTTTTTGCCATGGACTATATAATTTTATTTTAGAAATAGTAAAGATGCCAGATTGCTGTTTCTGAGTATTACATTATCCAAATTTTGAAGTGTAATATGCCATGAAGAACTTAGCTGTAGGAAATCAGTGCTGTTTTAGGGAGAAAACAAATTAAGTCTTAATTCTTGTTTACAATAACAGAAGCTAGTGCAGAAAAAGTGTGAATATAGGTGTCTGACATTCACCAATACAAGAGATGGCAAACTTACACAACACTATGGTCTTTATCTCAATATTAAAGTAAACCCACAACTTAATAATGAATACTTTTTTGGGAAGACAAAAGGATATCTTCATCCAGTGCTCGAGACAGTTGACCTCAAAATTCCCTCCCCTTCATGTCTGTCTTGTTCTAGTCTTCTTGTCACCTTACAATAGTTACAATACATAATGATTACAATAATGCTTTGAAAAAGGACTTTTTTTCTATAATGTAGAAAAAGAAAGCGAAGGTATGTCTTACAATTCTATGTTGACTAATTACACAAAGCATTTTTACCTATCTGTATTAGGAATAAATATCCAGATCATGTATATGTTTAAATTATTATTGTTCCATTAACCACTGAAAGGAAAACTAATAAATGCAGAAGAAAATCAAAGTGAATTATTTTTTTATCACCTAAACACATAGCTATTTTAAAAACAAAACCCCACACCCACTAACCCTCCTCAACTCCCCTGAACAGCAAAGCATCTCTTTAGGAGTTTCACCCTATGGACATAGTGGATGCAACTGCACCCAGCTGTGATGAAATGAAAGAAGGAGGTTTTGCCTGTATACCTCTGCAGTTCCACAGACTGAAGGGTCTGTCCTCCATTGATTTGGTGTGAGAACAAAGACTGGTTAGGGAAAGGGAAAACCTTATTCATTTATGTCAGGAAAGCACTCTCACATAACCAAGATACCTTTCAATCATTGGTATTCACCTCACATTGAGAAGAAATTATACTGACGCTTTACAATTTACTTTATAGCAATGGATAATAACCAACCTTTGAAAGCTGGGTTGGCTTTGGAGAAGAAAAAATAAAAGGATATAATGAAGGATATTAAAATCTGAGCAGGACAGAGAACAAGAACTTCTTTGCTGTCTAAGCGTTCTGATCGATCTGAGATTAAGCTAATGAGGAAAAGAAGATTTCTTCTTAAGCTTAGTTGTGCTCTAGCTGAAGTGCCTGTTTTCTGACATGGAATCCACCTGTCACACAACAGCAGCATCCATATTATTAAGATCTCTTTCCCCTCTAAAACAGACCAGTCTCACCCAAACTGACCAGTGGGAAAGTATATGGCCAGGGCTAACTTCTATACCTTTCATGGAAGTTGTTTGGGACCATGCCAGTTGGTCAAGCCAAAAATCTTGCCGTGGACCTTTTTATCAGTTCCTTGGCACTGTTAATCTCACCAGTGTAGACACAGACTACATGTGCAAAGAAAATCTATACCATAGCACACTTGTCTCTGAGTTAATGAAATATGATGCCACCATATAACCAACAGTGGGATTTTTTTTCCCCATGTATGCCTTCATTCCCTGAACCAGTGATGAAGGAAAAGGTGTCCCATGAGCAGTGCTGGGCTGATTTCACAGGAGATTAGGAACTAACTGTATTAATGTGTGCAGTAAGGGCACTGTATCATACCAAGATTTCTACTCAGACTTTTGCCCAAGAAGTAGTTTTCATGAAGGCAGAAAAATAATGGTGTATCTCTGCACAAATTCAGAAAATCTATTTAATTCTTTTGAATTTGGCTAGTGTAGCATTTGCCTGCTTTTAATTACCCAGACTGGAAACCAAGTGGGTAAATCAGCCTCCTTTTTTATTTATCATGATATTATCATTATGAAATAGCATCTGTTATTAGCTTAAGAAAAAACAGAAATATCATATATTTTATATAAAAGTGTTTCAGCTAAAAAAGCTCATTTGCAACAGCTTTCAATGGGTATTTAATGAAAGTATTGGTGCCACACAGATATTTACACATTAGTAAGATCAAGTATCTAAATGGGTCTTCTGTTTGATTTCTGTGGAGGCCAAATCAAGTAAATAAAAGAGAATAAATGTGTAAATAAATTCAGGGAGAAGAAAATTAAGCTATGAAAAAATAAAGTCTTTCAGATTTTTCTAACCTGGGGTTCACCTGCCAGAAATCACATTGACACTAATTACATTACTGATTCAAAATAATGAGATGGATTCTAAATCATCACTAATAAAGTTATGATAATTAATTACCAAGATGTTGAGAATAATAAGCCTTCCTGCCACCCTCATTATATTTGGTCTCCCTGAAAATGGAATCCAAGGAGAAAAAACAGTTCATAAAAAGAAGTACAAGGGAAGAGAATTGCTCTAATCTAGCTTTAACTTTCTAATTAGATTTTTAAAGTCTTCACTGTAATGCAATACTTTTCTTACATAGGTAGGTAATATTTCCCTTAAAAGAAAAAGTCTTTTTAAGTAATATACTCATTATTACAACAGTGGAACAACAAAAGTACTATAGCTGTCTACTAGAGCAAAATAATGAGATTTAAGTGTCACACCAAAGTTATTTAGGCATTGTTGATTAATAATGCAGAACACTTCTTTTTCATAAATATGCCATTTTCAGCAGCTTTTTAAGAGCCCATATACAATGTCTTAAGGTGTTATGCATTTAAAAGCAAACCAGACCATTCTTTTGGCTTTATAGAAAGTGTTTTTTGAACAGGGAAGAACAAATTTAACCTTACTGAATCCAGTTTCACTGATACTATACAAATAAATGAAATCTAAATGGCTCTTTCTATGCTAGGATAGGCCAGCCAGGATTACAAAAAAACCCATCCTAGACATAAACTCTAAATTTTGTTAAAGGCCCTTGTTGCCTGTTGTTCCAAATGAAGAAGATTGTCTTTGCTGCATCTGAATTTAGAAATGTCTCCATTTAAGGTTCAGGGCAACCCCCCACGGAGCAGAATGTGTTTCACCCCTCTTCCCCCTCTCCTCTTCCCTCCCAGGGGAGGAAGAAAGGCCTCACACAAAGTTGGAAAATTAAGATTACAACTTTTAACAGGGAGTAACAAAAGGGATATCAGAGGAAGGGAAATATACAGAGGTAACAAGGGAAGGTACATATACAAATATATACAACACCAATCCTTGGATGTTGCTGGATTCCTCCCGAGCCATGTGGAGTTGTAGCAGCCACAGAGACGTCCGGAGCCAGCAGCAATCCCAGCGAGGAAGGGGCAAGGGGAACTTCCTGTGTCCTTTTATAGAGTGTGGCAGGAAGGGGGTGGAATAGCCACTCCATCTGTCCCTCCCCTTCCCCAAACCTTAAACCACAACAAGAAAGTTGAGCACCAACTTCTTCCAATATGCGTTATGAAACAAAAAGTCATTCTTACATTTCCCTAAGGTGGAGTAATCATACATGGAAATATAATCCTCAGTTTTGTTTTGCAAAATGCCATTCTTCCAAGTAGTTCTGCAGAAAAAGCATCTTCTGTATGCTGCATTTCATTTTTTCTGGGCTATCAGATGTAATTTGTTTCACATTCACATCCAGTCTGCTTTCTAACTTACTCTATTTATTTAAACTACCAGATTTTGAATTTGCACGCATATCCCATACTCCCTCCAAATGCAAGCTGAATTCAACCATGGGAGACCTCTCAACCTTTGCAGAACTACCAGTGCAAATTATATCTGGCTGCTTCATTCTAAGCACACTGTAAATGAGGACAGCTGTCAGAAGCAAGCAAAATTCTGTATACATTTGTATCTCTTTTATTATACTAATGAAAAGTATATAATAAGTCTCAGTACAATCCATACCTATGGGTTTTGTGAATGTTTGTCTACTTTGAACTTAGGTTTATTTGTTATTCACATAAACTTCAGCATCTGTGGGGAGGAAAGAAACATAGAATATATAGAAATTGAGTCTATTAAGTGGATCTCAAGAGATATTTAACCTCAGCATCATGCTATCACAAAGTATGTCACTTTTGTTAGGCTGCAGGAACTTAAACTTTAAGAAATGTACCAGATGACTGAGTCAGAGCATTTCTGAGTGATACAATAATTAGAAAGAAGTGAAAAATTGCAATGAATAATTTATCTTCCCTCTCTTCTGGACTCATGGAATATCCACCAGATTGCAATTTGGCAGGTTTAAGATAAGGTCTACCTCAAATACAATGTGACTGGTAGATTTTCTTTCCTGGCTGTATGAAAATATGAGAGACTCTCAAGGGAAGAAAAGGGAATGAGATAGACAAGAGGCAAATATTGCAGGGGAGTCATTTATATCATACAGTCATTTATATTAATAATCAATTCAATTTTTTTTATAATTGATGTATAGTAATTTTATAATCATATTTACCACATAAGTTTAATAGTTAAGTAATTTCAGTCACTTGTGTTGCAATTCAGCCTCTGAAAAATCTTTGTCTCTGAAAGTCTTACTGTCTATACATAGTAGAAAGAAAGGTAAGGAATTCAAAATGAGATTCGCAACAATCACCTGAAGGAGTCAGAATGCTCAGAGCTATCCAGCAAAAATCTTTATTTGAAATAAATCAGGAGACACAAATTGTTAGCTATCAGATACTCCTAAGTCATTCTTTTAGTTGATTTGTCATAGGGAATCTAAGTAGGTTAGGGTATGTATCAATACCATCTCTACAGCCATCTATTCTTTTTTATTATTCTTGTCTTCAGGAAAATTTTTGTATTTCTTTTATGTGACACTCTGCATGTGAGGATACAGGAAATCCAGATTCATGTGCCAATGGGGCATGGTAGGACAGCCAAAATCCTGCCTGGTACGATATGATGGTTGAGTGACTGTCATGTAGTAGTTGTGTTACCCAGAAACTTTAAGAGAAACAAATTAAAACTTCATTGATTCAGAATTAACAAATTTAGAAGTGTAGGGGGTTTTGGTGGTCCCTTTGGAGGTAGAGGGACTTAGAGGGATAAATGCATTGGCCTGTTTTATCTGAAATAATCCTTAAACTCAGGAAAAGAAGGTCAGAGCTCTTCTATTGTCAGTGAGTGCTCTAGTTACCGGATTGTTGTACAAAGTACATTGTCACAATTTTTTTTTCCTGAAGTTTAAAAATTTTAGTCAGTTTGGCATGTATTATGTGCTGTGTAAGAACAAACACAAAATTAATCTACAAAGAAATTCAGGCAGAAAAATACCTCTGGAGCTTTTACATGCCAAGTGCCAAGACTGAATCAGTAGGAGGAATACAGGTTCCTGAACCAGAAGTGATTGAGTGATTGAGTTAAGATGCTGAAAAGAAAAGGGATCTAGATCGTAACTGTGGGCATAGTGATGTTTGGGGGTGTTTGAAAGGCAAGCCTCGAGGAGGATCTGAATGTTGAAGGTAAAGCAGTTTTTACATCAAACTATGCTGAGCTTATGTGATTAAGCATTCAATTGAATAGTATTGTACTGTACTGAGGGTATTGTATTAAATAATGATTTTTTTCCCCTAAGGTTAAATAAAAATGCTACTTGTACTTCTTTGCTAATTAATCCATACCCAAGAGAGATGATCTATTTTAATTGCTTTCTAGAAGACAATGTTTGTTTTTCTTTGCCATGCACTTAACAAACAGCCTTGCTACTTTTGTCTCTCTCTTAGGGCACATTCACAAAAAGACAATGCATCTTTACAAATTATTTGGCAGCTGGTGGTAGAATATAAGTCCATTAAATTAAGAAACAGCTCACCAATATTTTTTTTTCTAAATTACACTATAAAAAGAGGAGTAATAGTTCATGAAACAGAGGTTTTTCTCACAAACAATTAAGGGCTGTGAGAATGGTGGCAGTCTGTGTTCAAGGCTTTAACAGCACATAGATAAATGGTTCTCTTTAGTGCTGCTTCACAACAGGAAGTCATTGTTATAGATAAATGTGCCCAGGGTAAAATGTACTGAATCTCAGCAGATTGATATGTGAAGATATAAAGCTACCTTAGACCTAGTAGATCAGGGCATACTGCAGGAAACAGCAGGCAGTGGTTTTGTGCAAAAAATATATGAGAAGTGTTTCCACTGGAGATGTAGAATTCATTTCCATAATGATGTAATTCTGAGTTCTGTGGTGCTTTTGTCCTGTCCTGCACCTGAAACAACACTGTGCTGGAAAATTGTCATGTTTCCTCCCCAAACCACAGAAGTATAGGCTGTGGTGGGTTTACTTTGGCTGGGTGCCCGGTGCCCACCCCTAGTCCCTCTATCACTCCCCTCGCCCCCCACCAAAACCTCCGTCAGCAAGGCAAGCGGGGAGAAAGTAAGATGGAAAAGGAAAACCCGTGGGTTATGATAAGAAGCAGTTTAATAAACAGCAGAGAAAGCAAGGTCGCGCGCGCGCGAAGCAAAAGCAGCAAAGCCATTACTCTCTACTTCCCATCCACAGGCGGTGTCGGGCCTGTCCCGGGAAGCAGGGCTCCAGAACGCGTACCGGTTGCTCGGAGGACAGATGTCTTCCCAGAATCCCCCCGTCCTCCTCCCTTTATAGTTGAGCTGAAGTCATATGGTATGGAATATTCTATTGGTCAGCTCGGGTTGGCTGTCTGGGTTGTATCCCCTCCCAAATCTTGCCCCCCCACACACACACCCCGTCAAAACAAGGGTGTGTGTTATCAACACCTTCTGGCTTCCAGTACTGCAGCATGAAGGCTGTATGGGGAAAATCAGCTCAGACAGACCCACTACAAGGCAAATAAAATAAAATTTTTAAAAAATTAAATGGGCATAAATTAATTTAAAATATGTTTCAACACAGTATAGTTAGACTATAGTTAGGACGCACAGGTTAGTTTGCACACACAAGTAAAGTCACTGAAATACTTTGATGATGACAGAGTTAGAAATCATGGATTTCCTGAAATGTTTAAGGTTTCAGCTTTCAAAAAATATCTGTAACAAATTATTTTACTTGGTTTTGTTGATTTTAAGTTTTACATGAGCAGCTATAGAACTTGTTGAAAACTTGGATAATAGAAATTCATATAATTCTTCCCCAAAACATTACAAAAAAAATATCAGTAACTTGAAAAAATACATGGTACCATACAAGTTTAATGTATATCCAGAACACTTCAGGACTATATATTTCAGGGTCTTCTGATCTGTGATTTTGTTTCAATCCACTGTGAAGATACTGTCATCAACTGTTGTCACGGTCCTCCCCTACCCAACATGTAATCTCTTTCCAAATTTCATCTTCAGCTGCATTTGGTAAAGTCTTGTTTTACAATGTCTAGCTCAAATTACAATGATGGAATTGCATAAAAGATTTCCAATAATATTTAATTTCATTAAATTTCTGGTGAAGAAATAGAGTAAATATGTAGTTTTGCTATTCTGGGAAAAAAAATAGAAAAAGAAAAAGTGAATGTGTGGAGAGTATCTGGTTCCAAGTAGCTTACACTCCATAGCTGTTAGATCAGTCCCTTGTGCTTTTAGTGTTTTATAGTTGATATTGTCTCAAAATACTCCATGTCAAAATGATGTCATATAACAATAACATCAGAAAGTAATGAAGGATACTACTCATGTAGTATATTTATGTTATTAAAGATCATACATGTCTGCACTACAGAAGGATGCAAAGAGTTGAATGAAAGAAATACTAACACATCTATTTTACTAACCACGCATTTTGAAGGGATTATTGGAGACATCTCCAAAAGTAAAATTAAAGGCTCATGGATCAATGCAGCAAGTAGGTTTTGACCATTAATTGAACTATGTCTGAGAAGAAATACAAGAAAATAATTTTGCATGGGCAAAGTGTGTCATGTGAAACTTCCACCAAAGCACAGAACTCTCAATCTATTTGAGCACAAAATTCTACAAGCCCTCTATATACATATGGAAGCTTTAATTTTTTTATCATACAGTTAATATCTGAAAAGTAATTGACAGGATTTGATTACTTTATTTTCCTCCCTCTGATCAACTTGAAGAGATGCATTTTCATACCAGTGGCAACCAAACAAGCTGGAGTACTTTGAGGCACAGATACAATTTAGCCTGTCATATAAGAAAAAAAAAAAAAAAAGGATCATGTACATAACAATTTTAGCCATTTTAGACAAAGTTGTTCTCTGGGCTTATAATTTTCCACCATTCTCTTTTCACTTTTAGAAATGAATTATAGATGCTCAGATGAAAAAAAAGCTATCAGAGTCTTCTTTTGTTACAACATTCTTGTTGACAGAAGAAAGAACTGAAGAAGTTGGCGTGGATTGTGTACAATTTCAAATGATGAGATGTTGAAAGGATTACTGCAGATAATCCAAATATATTCTCAATGAGCTGCTTGTCCCAGATTTATTTGATGTGTCCCAGCATCCTCCTTTCATTTGTCACATTCAAGTGCTATGGCATTGCATTTTAGTTGGTACCTTTTGTTGTTAGCTCTAGTAATTCTTAGTAAAATTATTGATTTATCTCTATTAATTTAGTATCACTTATGTTCATGGTAACTGTAGTGGGTCTGTCTGAGCTGATTTTCCCCATACAGCCTTCATGCTGCAGTACTGGAAGCCAGAAGGTGTTGATAACACACAGCCTTGTTATGACGGGGTGTGTGTGGGGGGGGGCAAGATTTGGGAGGGGATACAACCCGGACAGCCGACCCGAGCTGACCAATAGGATATTCCATACCATATGACGTCAGCTCAACTATAAAGGGAGGAGGACGGGGGGATTCTGGGAAGACATTTGTCCTCCGAGCAACCGGTACGCGTTCTGGAGCCCTGCTTCCCGGGACAGGCCCGACACCGCCTGCGGATGGGAAGTAGAGAGTAACGGCTTTGTTGCTTTTGCTTCGCGCGCGCGCGACCTTGCTTTCTCTGCTGTTTATTAAACTGCTTCTTATCATAACCCACGGGTTTTCCTTTTCCATCTTACTTTCTCCCCGCTTGCCTTGCTGACGGAGGTTTTGGTGGGGGGCGAGGGGAGTGATAGAGGGACTAGGGGTGGGCACCGGGCACCCAGCCAAGGTAAACCCACCACAGTAACTCACAAAGAATGGCAAATATTTAAAGTAGATGTGTGCCAAATTTTCAGGGTAAAAACCTAGAAGTTTTGCAATCCATTTTCATAAATTAATGTCATGAAAAGTAACACTTAAATTCCACCCTGGAAAAGTATTTATATATTCATTAAGTTATTTCAAATTTAATGAGACATGCTTTATTCAGATTGAACTAGTTGTCTTTCTATACTCCTTGGCAATATTGAATAGTTTCCTATTGCAAGTGTCCCTGTTGCATGACGTATACACTAACTTAATATGTTTTTTCCAGTATATTGCTCCAGCAAGAGCTCCATCACAAAGATGAGTGATCCTCCATGTTGTGTTGCTCCCTTCTGTCTCTATTATAAGCCTGTATGCTATATTGTCAATATTTGAGTAGTATAAAAAATATTCTATTTCCCCTAACTTCAATTGCACTAACTTCTAGTGACGCTGAGGTGATCTGTGGCTTCTCTCTCCTTGTCTTCATGAACCTAGTCATGCAAAGCAGCAATACAGGATGTGACAGTAAGGAAGGGATCTCTAACAGCTACTTAAATCTACCACGCAACTAAATCTCAGTGCTAAACTGGTAAACTGAGACATACATTTGCAATTTGTCAGCCTGTACGGGCATTTTCACACATGTATTTCTACTTTACTGAGGTCACCTGGCTTGTTGAACTTGGAGAAGAGAAGGCTGAGGGAGTGACCTCATCGCAGTCTACAACTTCCTCAGAGGGTAGTGGAGGTGGAGGTGTTGATCTCCTTTCTCTGGTGACCAGCAACAAGGAAATGGAATGAAGCTGCCTTAATGAAGCTCAGGACTACTGTCAGTGTGTAGTTAGATCAAGCTCTGAATTTGTGTATTTGAATATAAAATGGGATCTTTATTTGTCTGAGTACCTGACTGCTACAAGTAGAAAACAGCTGGACATTCTCCTTCCATGACCGGATTCTCCTGCCCCTCAGGAGATGTACAGTGTGTGTGGTAGTCACTTATTCTTTACAAGAGGCCCATGGTACATTTGCAGAGAAATAAGACCTGTCTCTGTGAGGATTCCTACTATACCCTGAGCTTCTCTTTCTGAGAAGCTGAGGAGTGGAGGCAGCAGGGGAGTAGCTTTGGGAGCAGATACTTCACATTCACACTTGTTCTAGGTACTACCCTGGAGCTCAAAGCTAGAAGTAATCTGCTTTGACAGAACTCTATTTACAGTAAAGATACATGTCAAGCTGACTGGACAGGCAAGCTGCACTCCCAAGAGTGCACCAGACTGATTTGGGTTTAGAAATAAGCCCTTGCTTAACTTCTTGTGATGACTTCTTCTTTTATTTAACTAGCTTAAAGCATGATTTCCTCACAGTTTTACTCAACTACAGTATATTGCTCACTAGCATTGCTGAACATTAACAAATGGGACAGTATTAGCACTAAACATAGGATGACATGCTTGAAAACCAGTAGCAGAGAACAAAATCCTGAAAATGAGCTTTAGAATCACAGAGTTCAAACATTTTCTACTTTGGCCACAAGGAAACTCAAGTCTTTGGGAGAAAAATAGACATTTTAGAAAAACAAAATAAAAAGACCCAAGCCCTCCCCACTTCCTGAACTAAAGAGGGCTTAATAAATCCAATATGGAAAGCATTGCTTCATAACAACATCTTTCTCCGGGTTCCCTTTAGTAATATAAAAGGAAGTCTCTTGGACAAAGGGCATATGCTGATGATTCATAAGTTTCAGGAAATAGCAGGGGATTGTTATCACTGATTAGAATCAATTTTTGAGGAAGAGAAACAGAACTGTCCACAGTTAAACAAGAATTAATAGTGTAATGCAGATCCTAGAAGAGGCTGTGCGTTGTTTGACCCTCTCTGCAGCATAACTGAGGCATTGGTATATCCAAAGTAAGCTTCAATTAGAACATATTAGACAACAGACAACTATCAGTGGTGGATAGCTGTTCAGTAGTTGCACAGTGCAAAGACAAACAACAGACTTTAATGTCTATTAATCTCTTTAGCAAAAGCAATGCTGGCATCAGAAGATGTCACTATCATCAGAAGAAAAGACAGCAAATCCATTAGATAGCTATACTGAAGAAAAATTAATAGGGTAGAAAACAAAAAACTTGATATGTGAAGTACAAAATAGGGAAAAAAAGAGATAGATATCTAATGGTATCAAAGATATCAAGACTTAATATTGATTTACTGTCAAACGATGTACATGTTTCTTGCAATGCTGTGTACTTAAATGGGTATTTCTGAGTCCAAACCATGTTACAAATAAGCACATATTTTTCAAAAACACCATGGGTGTGGTCCTGCTTCTAGTGTAGTCAAAAAGATCATATTTAATGGACTCACAAGAACATGACAGCATCTCATTTATTTAAGTGCAATATAGAAACCTAAACTGAAACTAGGAGATAAATTTGAAACAAGCAAAATAAAACAGTTATTCTCTTTATACGTAGATAAGGCAAGGAACTACTTCCTGCAGGATATTGTGGGTGCTACATGTTTTCAAGACTTCAAAAAGCAACTGAACAAGTTTGCTGAAGATAATCAATGATGGATGTCTAATTACAAGTACATGACCTGAGATTTAAGAAATCTTTGAACTGTAGATGGATGTAATCCAGGATGCTGTTGAGGACAATGTTGCTACCCACTTGCTCATTTCCTAAAGTCTTCTGCAAGTTTGTGTTATTTGTTATCATCAAAGAATGGCTACTATGTTTGTTATGCCTTTCATCTGATGTAATGAAGCTAGTTTTAAGTTCCTCTGTACCTTAAGTTTTAAGTTCCTCTGTACCATCCAAACATACAACTAAATGAAACTAAATAAAATGTAACTGATACCTCCCGAAACATAACAATACCCTGAGACACTATTAATGAAATTTGTAGTAGGCAAAAAAGACATTCCAATTTGTAATAAGGACAGAATATATGAAGTAATTCTCTGAAGTACTAAGGACTTTCCATAGTTGAGACCATAGCAGTTCATCCAACAAACTAAGTGTTTTAATACTGATGATACTTGCAACAGCATCAAACCCCTGCTTGCTTATATTGTTACTAAGGAGTGTGGTAGCTTACAATTAACTATGGAATTCAATAAAGGACAAGACAAAATCTGATAGTAAATGTCAGTCAGAGAGATAAAGAATAAGGGCTTTCCCAGGCAGAGATTATAAATATATAGAAATTATTTTGATAGTGCTTCCCAGTTGATTATGACAGCAGTGACCCAGTAACGGGTCAAAAGAGATTCCATTTTTTCTCTTTTTTTTTTTTTTTTGCTCTGCTATAAAGGAAGGAAGTCTTCCTTTGAAAAAAGTCAGTGCTGGTTGATTTCCTGGTGACTGTTTAGTACTTGCATTACCTGAAGGAGGTGTGGCAGGTACAGTCTCCCTGACAAAAAAAACAGGGTGTGCCAGAATAGTTTGTAACAAGCTGCACTTCAGGGTGATTAGCTGGTGCTCAGGGTCTAGACCCCCAGCCTGTTTTGTCTGCCCTTGTTCCTTTCAGTCAATTAGAATGACCACAGTGCACCCTCGACTCAGGTATAAATGGAACCCCACCTAAAAGCCAGTTGAGATGGTTCTTTGTAGAGCTATGGACTTGGCAGTTGGGTCCTCCCCTTGGACTGGTTGCCCAAGGATGTTTTTGTGGATTGAGTGACCCTCACCTCTTTTTGGTGAGTGATAAGTTTGGGCACTTCTGGGGGAAGTTTCCTTTTGGTAGTGGGTGCATTGCCATTGTGGTTTGTTTCTCCTCAAAGCTTAGTAATTAGTTATGCAGTAGATGTATTCCTGAATGGCATCTGAACTTGTGTTTTGTCATTAGGAGCGTTGGGTCAATAAAACCCCTTTTTGACAGCTGTCGCTGTTTGTTTTGAGGGTGCCTCTGTGGCAGGAGGCACTACCTATGAGGTGGTAGCAAACTGACGCTGACACAGAATCAGTTACGGTGCCCGCAATCGGAGAAACACTTGTGATACTAGTTGTTTCTACAAAGAAGGGCTCCTACTGTTACAGCAAATCTACCAGAGTGTGAACATATGAATTTGCTCTTTCCTCATACTTTGGAAACTGCTATTGTATGTCTGATAAGTCTTGTATAAGCTGTGAGACCTTGAACTGAGAAACTAGTAGAGTTATAAGAATATACGTAACTGGAATTAATTCTCTAGCTAACTCTGTGTTGCTCCCTGACCAATCATGCATTCTAATCATATGGCTGCCAGAACCATATGTCATATCATTTGTATTAATTTTCCTTAATTGATCATAATATTAACTTACAACTACCTGCTGTAGGTGATGCTGAGGGTAGAGTGTCCTATAACATAAAGTATTGCCCTTCATTGTTGTCTGAAAGGGCGTGTGGCCTAGAATCACTTCCCTTGGTTTGGTGTCCCAGAAAAGCTCTGCATATTGTTTTAAAATGACTGGTTTTAAACCTTTCATTTTAATGGAAATTCAAATGGAAAATAGAACTACATCCTTCACTTATTTTTGATAGGTTAATAATCAAGACAATTAATAGTGCTTATGTTACACCTTTCAGTTCAAAGCCTTTAGGATAGTACCAGAATTTGAGCTCAGGACTCCACCTTTTTTTCTAGAGTAATAGTAACATGAAGGACGTATAAAGTTTCAGATACTGCCTAGTATCTATACAGTATTTGGTCATTTGATTTGTATTTCTGAGAGGCATTTTCTTTCTTCTGTTTCTTCACATCACATTCACCCACAGGCTTGCCCACAGCAGTTCTACACCTTTGAAAATATAAATAGAAAAGTTGTAACTGTATCTGTTCAATCAATTTTATGGGTTATATATAATTAAGAAAGGAGAAGGCCTTCAGGATTGTTCAAAATGTCCTTGATAATATGAAGATCACACTACTATTTTTAAGTCAGGTTTTCAGCACTATGAAGGCACCAAAGCACTTAAGATGAATACTGTAGGGATGATTTTATCATTTAGGATTTGGTAACTGAAAAGTATCTTTTGGGCAGACTGTACTGATCCTCCATGTCCTCCTGTGCGAGGAATTCCACTGTGCCTGTTTTCTCAGATGAGGCATCCCCCAGCTCTCTATCAGCATGACTAAGTGTGTGGCATAAGGAACAAAAGCAGGTAGTAACTAAGCCAAGAACATTCTTCTGCTCAACGTTTCATCTGAATTGAACTTCTTTTTTTATATTTATTAATGCACTTTAGGAGAACAATTGAAGCTGTTTCTAACATGTAAGATGAATCTTTTTGGTTATGACAGCAACTGCTTGGGACTGTGTAATAATCAGCAAAATAGCATGACTAGGAGAGCTGGAGTGAGATATAAGAGGATATGAAAGATGGGGCTGTTTCAGAAGTTTTTATATATGGAATATAGGCTGGGCTTTTAGTTTGCCACATTATAAATATAACGGGACTATTCAAACATGGTATTTAGTTTGTATCCATTTGTAATGAAAAATGGAAATGCAAATAAAATAAAGGAGGAAATCAAGTTGCATATTCTGTCTGGTGAGACAGATGGACATGACTTCTGCATTTATTTTATTATGGACACAAACAAACTAACAAAGAATTCTTTGGGTCTTGGAAGTGCTACAGATGGTATTATAATTCCTTAGATGTATAATATAGTTTTATACATTGAAGATGGTAAATATTGAGTATCCATACTGGCTCTGAACAATGAATCTTGTTGGTCTGTTCAAATTAAAAGTAGTGCTAGACTCCTCCTCACATCACTCAGCCATTTGGTCACAACAGATAGGAAAACATGTATTCATGAAGAGATGGATATAGAATACTAAACCTATGAAGCATAATAGACATTCTGGTAAGGTGATATTTTTCATATGAGGCTAAAGGTTCCTGTCCTATGAGGTGAAAGATGTTACAGAAATAGAGGAGGTGCAGTTATGGATAAAGCATTAGGAGAACACAACATAGGCAAAAAGGTGGCTTTGGAAGTATTTTACACTGTGGGAAACATTGCAATAGAAGCGTTGGCCATATTACAGCTCTGAACTTGCCTTCGGGGAAAGAAGGGTAGCAAAAATCAATGTGATTAAGTAATGACCTGTCAACATCTTGTTTGGTTCTCAGGTAAGAAAAGCCTATTTTACATTTGATAAAATGTGCAGATATGCATGTACGTAGTAAATTATCTGCTTAGCAAGCAAGAAGCAGTAATCTACTCTGCAGATTAGTTTATTATTCTGTGTCATGTCTTCAACTGTTACTTACACATCAGAAATATTCTCAACCTGCAGTGTAGAATCAAAATGTAATAAAACCTCAACTAAAACCCCCACAACTACAAGATTTGCATGTTTAATTGAAGCATACATATTTAGAGGAATAATGATTTGATCAGTGGCTGGAGGAAATTAATACTAGACTCAAGATATGTAATGTCACCATGACTCTTAACTGAGAGTCTTCAAAGCAAAGTTGTGGCTGTAGGAATGCCGGTAGTTTGCCTCCTGAATGCTTTAGTTCTAGAAAGAAACTAGCGCTCAAAAACTTTCTTTAGAAAGCATAGCTTCACAAGTTACTTTCTGTAATATCTTAGTTTAGACAACCTGGCTTTTCACGTGGGTAAATGTCTAGGATTCTAGACATTTTTATGCTGTATACTTATTACAGTATACTGAATGTTTAATATACTTACATTTGTGGGTAAGTATACATGGGACCATGTTGCAACCCATCACCTTAGAGATGTTGATGTGCTCCTTCAGCCTTTCTACCTTTGCCAACAGGCTGTAAGAGAGTGGTGGGTTGCCCTAAGCATGCTTCTAGTGTGAAAGGTTGGGAGGGCTGGCACTCTTGGGCTTGCCAGGAGGTACTAGAGGCTTCATCTGGATGAAGCCCTTGCCACCCAGTAAGACTATTCACATGGTTAATAAAGAAAGAACTTATTTTTCTCTGTTCAATTCCTCTACTGAAAAAAGTTTATTTAGAGCAATTTTCATTCAGCATATGTTGCATGCATTTAACAATAATAATGACTGGTAAGACTGAGTTTTAAAGCTTTGCGACAACAATTATTAAAACTATAAGCAAGTATTCATCTCTAAGTCACAGTGAAAGGGGAGTGGAGGAGGTATGGAGGGTGAGATAGAGAGACTGACTTCCAAATGTAGTTTGGAATTTGCTTGAAAAAGCCAAATATATGGTCTGAAATGTATGAAGTTTAATCTGATCATCTTGTTTTTCCTAGTTTTTTTCTTTACTTTTTCTATGAACTATGTTTAAATATTTAAGTTGACTATTAGCCAGAATTCAGTCTTTAGTGTGGTTTTACTTTGATGAAACACCTGTATATACAGCAAATGCAAAATGATTGACTCACCAGAAAAAAACTCTGCTTATTGCTCTCTAATGTTGCTCTGAAAGTGTTTTGTAGCAACAACTATTTCACACATTCCTTTCTTATCTTATTTTTATGCTGCATGTCTAAGCTTAATTAAAATTTTCCTTGCATATCTACAACATGAAACTTCCTTAAAGTAATACTGAAGTAATGCTCAGTGCTTCATCAAAGAGATGGGGAAGGCAAGGTTATAGTGGCCATGTGTGTGCATTCTTGCTGGATTCTTGATATTATTTAGGTTGACCTACAGTTCTCAAAAGCCAGCACGCTCAGTTTACTGATTGGGAAATTCCAAATAGTTATACTTATCACCAAAATATTTGTCTTTAGGTGTATATATTTATACTTAAGTATGTATTTTAAAATATATATATGTATATATTCAAGCACCTGAGAGTGCATATGCATGCAAATACATTTGCATACAATCATGTGCAGTAAAAAAGAACTGCAAATACATCATGATTCACATTTCACTTAGGCTCTACTCAGGTTTAACATACTGCTAAATTTGGTTTTGGCTCTCTCTTCCTAATGCTGTTGCTGAGTCATGATGCAACAGGGCAGAGAAATTCAGGGAAGTGTAACAGATAAATTTATTGACTAGTTAAAATGTGAGAAAATGTGTGCATTAAGTTTTGGGTGATGTTTTCTGTATCACAACTGGTTATCATCACTCAATAAAAGTTCTAACTGTTCTGACTTTTACATCAGCTCTGATCAATGCTCATTCATGACTTCATAATTACCTTGCTTTTTGTTCCTTCCTTGAGTCAGTTCATAAAGGGCAAACAATGCAGTAATGCAGTGCTAAGCTTAGCTAAGCTTTTTAAAAAAAAATCCTAACAGACACTCAGTGAGATGACTACATAGTAAGTTTAGAACAAATAAAAGGAAACCCTTTTGACACACAAATCATAACTATAGATGATCAAAATATAAATGGGGAAAAAATGGATTTTACAATATGAGTCAATCAATATGGATTTGAGTTCAAATACAAACTTGATCACAGGAAATCCCTATTATTTTAGATTGCTGGAAGTGGTAGCAGCAGGTGTATCAGGAAAAAAAAGTTTGTTCGTGATCTTATGTTCTTTTATATTCATGTGTGAATTTATGACCAGTGAGAATAAACAAGCTATGACAAAGTTCATTGTGCTTTCTTGTAGCACAGTGTGTCTTTTGCATGACACTTGTCTAGTTTAATGTTAGATTATATGATAAGAGGCTTATCTCTATGCCCACATAGGAGCAGTGAGACACAACAGTGAGTGGGAGAACCCAGACAAAGGGTCCAAGGGCCACCCTAGGGGAGCTATCAGCCCCTATTCAAGGATGACACCCATCATTGAGTCAATGGGAGGGGCTCTGTGGCACCTTTCAGGTCTAGGCAGGTCACAGCCTGGGGGTATAGTATTTAACATAGGATGCATCTTGGGATTATACAGGATATTAGGGGATATTTAGGGAGGAACCAAAGGTGGGGAAAGGGAGTGAGTGATTAAGTTTTGGGGGGAAGAGGGGTGTGAAAATAGAAAGTGATAAAAGGAACAAGCAGACTGCTTGTCTGGTTGACCTGCCTGGCCATGCCCTGCACCTGATCTGCACATCTGCATCTATGCTGTCTGTCCCATCTTATTGTTAAATTCCATTTCTAACTTTCCCCTGGGTGAGGGACTCGCTCCTCTGTGTGCACATGTGTGTCCAGGGTTCTGAGGGCCAGAAACTAAGATTACACCATGGACATAGAGACCTGTATGTCTGTGGTGCCAGCACTGGGCTGAGTGCCCTCAACACAAAGGGTGACCATGGGTTATCAGGGCCACATGCCTGTGATGCCAGCAACTAAAGAGACTGGTGTGTGTCCATATTGTATGGCTACTCGTCAGTGTGTGACCACTAACGACTATCAGACAGAACTAGCCAGTGAGCAGTTTGGAAGCCAAGTGTTAGGGTGACAATTAATCTAGGATGGATGCTGGACAGACCAGAGGATCTGTGGGTTGGCTGCTGAAGGGATCAAGAGGTTCAAGCCCAAAAGACCTATTTGCATGTGTGAGTTCCTGTTTGAAGTGACAAGAAGATCCAAAGGTCCGTTACTTAGTAAACTGAACATCTCAGGCCACTTAGCAGAGGTATCTGCATTATATATATGCATATATTGCTCAATAATGGATCTTCATTATGATCAGACAGAGAGCAGACCAGGATGATGCTGTTGGTGCTGTTCACATTTCTGTGTTCATCATGCTGGCCATGCTCACCTGTGTTGTTTATGTGTGTTTATGTATGAGTGCCTATTGGGAATACCTGCTCAGCTCTAGTGCTGGCTGGACCTCGGGGCATCGGGTTGTGGCAGCCTTGCCTCCATAAGACTACCAGATTCAGCAATTCTTAACACTTAATATTTTATGGAAGCCTTGGGGAAAATAAAAATGTATAACTATGCTGTGCTTTATTTGCATCAAATCTGAGGAAAAAAATGTCAGAGTTTCTGTCATGTTCATATCAGTGCAATCAAAAGTGAGCAAAACCTTTGACACCATTGCACTTTATATTGCATTGGATCTCTTCTGTCTGAACATCATTTTCAGATTTATTTGATATCAGTAAAGGCAAACTGATCTTGTGTGTGTCTGTTTAATACATGGCTCAGCAAGATGGAAGCAGAAAGGGTGAAAGGTCAGATGTGTAACTTCCCAGTGTTTCAAATGAAAACAAGCTGGATGTAGACTATTATGCTTGGCTATCTGGACTATATCAGATAAAATCAGAGAAATAGGCTTTCAGATGTGACCATCTGCTCCCCCATCCACCCTTCAAGGTCAAATGTGCAGGTTTGGCTGATAGTTGAGTCTGCAGGGACAAGGACATCTCAGTCCTCAACTCTCTGGTATTGACGGATATGTAGGAGTTCCTGAACAAAGGATAAGGACACTGGGATGCACACTGAAGAAGCAAAAGCCAACATAACATGTACATACAACTCACACAAACAGCAAGGCATTTGATAGAATTATGATCTGAGCCACCCCCATCTAGCCATGTAAAAGCCATTCATATAAGTAAGCATTCAGAGAACTCATATAACAAATATCTGGGCTATGTGTATACAGGATCCCCAAGTGAGATGATGGAGACAAGTGGAAAATACTCAGGGACTATGGGTAGATTGTTGTGGCCATAAGACAGAGGAAGACTGTCAAGTTTGCTAATATTTACTAATTAGGTATGTAATAACTAATTAACTTATCTAGAACTGTGTGGTAGTCTGTGTACTTAACTAGAGGATCCAAAAGAAACATGACAGAAGATTAAGAAAATGGATTGCAAACCAACTTAGTTTTATGGAGGACATCAAAGAATCCTACCTCAAGGTTGAGATGAGTGAGCAGTAGAAGTGTCATCCAGCACCAAGGGACAAGTGTATAACGTACAGAAGACAGACTGCTTTATTCACATAGTCTTCTTCTCCTTCCCAAATGTTAATGTTTGTTGGAGGACTGATTCTTACTTTTGAAAATTTTAATGAGTTAATTCCCCTATGAGAGAGGAAGGGAGGGCATTTATTTTAATTAAATACCCTATACACTGAAACTATAAGATCACAAGCAACCAGATGTTCTGTTCATTCCAATTAATAATGCTTTGGGATTTCTGATATGCAGAAAGGACCTTGAATAGATCATACTTACTTAATTATACACTTGCATTACTCATAGTAAGCAAGAATGAAGAGAGTGGTCCAAAGACATGAACAGTTACTAGAGAGTACCATGTGTCCTTCTGCAGTTTATTAACAAGAGAGGGAGAGGGTAACAATGTTCCTGAAAGTTCATTGCCTGTAGCTATCAATATGACATTTAAAGATTATGGCAAGTGTTGAGAAATTATTCTTATTTTTAATGAATAATTCCTCATTTTCTTCATATTCTCTCCAAAAGTGAAATGATTACTTTGATAAACAAGAAGCAAAGAGATGTTAGAATATATTCATAATTAACTGTGAAATATGCTTAAGAGAACAACTCTGTGAAATACATTTTATTATTCATTACAACTCCAAGAAGTAATATACACTACAATTTGAGACAGCCTTCTGTAATACTCAAAAACCATTTTGTGTCAATTGTGAATTTTAATTATCAGAGTGATATAGTGATGTATGTTCTAATGATTGACACCATGTCTATTATGCTGCCTGGGACCTTCATTTTTTCAGAGTAAGGATGAAGTGCCCTCCAGCTATTCCATGGCACAGTCATGATTTGTGCATGAACATTTTTTAAGCTATCCAGAAAAGCAGATAGAGGCACTATACTCAAGACCATAATCCATTCTATTCCTTGATAGTTACTGATCAGAATCAGCTGCTTGCTTGTTAACAATCAGAAACTCTTCACGACAAAATACATATTGACATTTTGGGAAAATGATAGCAGAAAGAATAAAAAAAGTAAACCAACTTTAACTTACAAAATTTTTCCAACCTCTTGCCAAGTAGTCATTAGACAACACTGAAGAACGTTGGCTGGCAAAATGCAGCTCACTCATATTGTGTGATATATATATCAGACAAAAATAGGTTAGGCCAAATCTTTTTGTATGAATGCATCATCTTCCTGTATCAGTTTAGACTTAGTATACTGTTTTTCTCCATCTGAGGATAGTAAAATTCAAGAGGATTAAAATGATTTTGTTGTCACAACTGGATTTCTATCTAGCAGAAAACTACAATATTATTGTCATATTCCTTATCCAAAGGAATGCATTTGATACTGATTTTGTATGCATTTGCATATATTCAATTTTATTTTTATTATTTTCATTAAAGCTGTTTGAGTATTCTTTTCGAATTCATAAATCTCTCCCTTATTTCCTTTCTCTTCCCCTTTGGGAGGGAAGAGGGGTTAACAGCAAGTGTCTGTTATAGGTCTAGCGGACTGCCCTAACCCTAAACCTTGGCAGCAGATCATTCTATAAATGTCGTATTTCTTTCCCTGAAGGTAATAATTTTCTTTCTCTTGTTGTTTTGGAAAATTGAATGAGGAAAACATAATATGGATTTCTCAATTCCTGTATTCATTGCCCAATCCCTGTAACAGCAGCACTTCAAATGTAATTTTTGGGAACTCGTTATTTTGGAAGGGTTTTTTTTATCTGTACAGAATCCATTCTATTGATAACAAATTCTGTAACATTTTCAATGTTTTCATTAAAAGTCTTAAATACGTAACCCTTACAATCACCTTTCTACAAGTGATTATATTGTCAGTTTTCTTTAAAAGAGAAAACTTGGTAGAGCTTTTCCTAATGAAACAAAACTTTGGTGAAGCAAGGGCTTGAATGATGTTCAAACTCTACAACAGCTTTTACTTTATAACTGTAACCTATAATGAAGAAAATATGTTTAACTGAGACAACACCTTTCATCAGTTTTTTTATCATACAACCAGTTGTATTTGAGGAAAGTGCCCAATTTAGTGTATAGTTATTTGTGATATGTTTCTATATGTTATTTTCTGAACTTTATTAGAAGTATAACAATTTTGTTAGCTCAAATTAAGTCGGACTGTTATGAGTTTTGGATGGGGTTTTTTTGGCTGTTCTATATACTGATGATATAGTATCGAGACATTCCCTTTCTGAGAGCAAGTGTCTGATTTCCAAGACATAAATATGTTCAAGTTTGGTTTCTGAGTAGTTGTTAGAAAACATTTACTTTAAGAGAATGGTAGGATACTATAATATAATTTGAAAATGAGTTCACCCTAATTCAAAATATTATAGCTGCAGAAAAACTGTGGAGCTTTCCAGTTTGTTCATAACTTGCATAAAAATTTTTAATTGATATTTCAGTTGTGTCTCAGAAATTAATATAGAACATTTAGTAATATTATGAAGAGTGCATATTATTTGTTCAATGAAAGTAGGTATTCACTGCTTTTTGGATTTGTATCCAAATCCATTGTATTGCAAGACTTTTTGAGAAAACACATATTTGCACTGCAGAAACTGTCAAGAAGTAAAATGATGACTTCAAGAATATAAAGATCTGTTCTTGAAGATGACTAGCTTCTTAGCCTAAGAAATACTACAACATACTTGCAACACATTTACTTTGTTTCATAATGCTGGTCCCAATGATGTTAAAGAATTAAACACAGTTTTGAAAATAGTTTTGAAAGGGTGAAACTTTTACAGGAGGGGAAGTTTGTAAACAATCCTGTACTGAGCTTAGCTTGATAAAAACACAGTATGGAAGCATGCATAAAATTTGGCTTTCCCAGGTAATGGTGATAAATGTTTAGCAAAAAACAGATTTGGGGTTTGTTGTTTTATTTTAAAAGCATAATGACAGCTTGTTTGCACCTTAGTTACTAAAGCCATTTCTTCAGGGAGAACAGAATTTCCTGGTGTCAGTACCAGGCAGGTTAAGTGTGAAAACAACTGATAGCAAAGTAGGCTGAAATCCACTATGAATCCCCACTAAGAAAGGAGAGGGGGGGGAAAGAGAAGGGAAGGGGTTTATGTTCTACATTTCTTTCTGTTGTAAACTGTGTTTAGGGAGGCATGGTGCTAGTGTTACCATCTGGGAGAATGGGCTGTCCTATTCCTGGCACTGTATATCCTTTGAGAACAGCATAAGAAAAATGCTTATCACTGTCTTCCACTGTTTTCAAACAGGGAGCTCTAGAGTTCAGACTGAATTCACTACATGCCTGTGTATGGCTATTACAAAGATGGTGTTTTGACTGGCAGCTTAAGGCATACCTGGAACACCCACAGAGAGTAGTGGCTAGACAACTTTTGGACCTACAGCTTTTCATAGTCTTCTGAACAACTCCGTAACAGCCCATGCTGTAATGTTCAAGTGATAAGGAAAACAAAACTTAACTGTGTTGCTTAAGAATGGACTTTTTTTTTCTTGGATATTTATATTTTTTTCTATCTTTACAAATGACATGTAGGATTCATGTTAGGTATGGAATAAGGAAGACAGTTAATACTGGAGATCTCCCATAATATTCTCAAATTCCAGATGTGGTGGGTTTACCTTGNTTTACCACTTCTTTCTATTTTATTTTATTTTTTTTAACAGAACACATATCAATTTTTGACCCTATTTTTAGGAAATAATGCAATAGATTTAGCCAAAACTTTACTGATTTTAAATAATCTGGATTCATAACCATGGTTTATGGAGAAATGAGCAAATATAAAAGATGCTGCATTGAAATAAAATAAAATAGAACTCAGGTTCTAAAAATTTTCTTATATTTTTTGTGTTGCACATGTTAAGTTTTGGCAATGCTATTCTACTTTTAGAGTATTAGGAGTTTTTTAAAGTAACCGTGAAGTAATTAGTCTTCTTTTCTTCTCATATCCTTGACATTCCAGAAACTATAGTAATAATTCATCTCCAAGATAGCTGGATCTTTTAGTTCTTAGTACTGCTACAGGGCTTGTGGATACTTTGGAAGGATATCTCTCCACTTAACATGCTCAGTGAGAATGTGATTTAAGGCTGAAGAAGTTAATTCTTCAATCACTTAAAAGTGAAAGGTCATTCGATTAACACCACATTATACCTCTTAACTGTCAGTATAAAACTGACATCATTACCTGACAAGCCATTGAAGGATGGATACTATAAGCTTATCCTCCATTCAATTAGAAGCACACACATGGCTAGATTATAAGTTTTCACTCCTCTTGCAGATCTCCACATTTAATGACTAGAATAACGAAATGAGCAGAGACTACAACATCAGTACTTGTTGCTAAAGTCTCCTATGTTCTTCTTTTTTTAAAGGTTAAAGACAAGAATGACAACTTACTCATATTTTCTATTATCTATGCAAAGACATACCTTAGTGCTTAGGAATGATATTCTCAAGGATATTAAAGTTAGTTAGGCATCTCAGTATTCTGAGAAAATTATTTCCTATTCAAAACCATATTTTGTAGCCCTTTCCAC
The DNA here is from genome assembly GCA_013401335.1 of Brachypteracias leptosomus. Classification (NCBI taxonomy): domain Eukaryota; kingdom Metazoa; phylum Chordata; class Aves; order Coraciiformes; family Brachypteraciidae; genus Brachypteracias; species Brachypteracias leptosomus. The sequence goes on from VYZX01018113.1 coordinate 59,447, forward strand.
AGAATGAAAACAGAAGGAGGCTTTACTTTAAACTTACATAGCATCAACTTAATTGTTTTCTATGAGCCCATCTTTTAGCCTTGTTCATCCTTACTGAAGGAAAGGACCATGGTAGTTATTTAATAATATCTACTTATCAGTATTTTTTCTTGATATAATTTTATAACAATGCCATATCCTCTTTCATTTACCTATTTAGATTTTAATCTAAGATTTATGCTTATTATCTTGTTAGTAATGATAAACCAAACCACACAGTGACTGCTAGGTCAGACTTATTCAGCACGAATTGTCTATAGTCAATGAATACATCCTGTTCTTAGAAACACAGACTAGAAATTTCACTCACAAATAACCTTACGAAGTTCAAAGAGGTAATTTTATGAATGCTGATACTCAACTGTATTCTTATATGGTTGAATACTAGATTAGAATTACAGCTAGGACCAGATCTTTTATATTTCATAATGTTTACTCTAGAATCTCAGAAAGTATTTGGATTTTTATCTATTTCTCATTGGTTTCGTCAGAGGGGTTCCCTTGGAAAAAAGTATTCATTAAATAGTAGTCTTGCTTTTTTTTTCCTTAAATACATACTTCACCTTTTTTTTCTAGAAAATTTCACTACCAACTCTGTATGGTTGCGTCAAAACTTCAGTTAAGAAAACAGAAGTCCAAGAGAGTGAATACATCTTATAATAAGCTTGCACTTGGCTCTGTCTTGAAGAATATATGTTCTATTGGGATAGCTCTGCTTTTCAGTCCCCAAAGATGAAAGACAAATCATTATGGTATTTGGAGTTCGTCCTGCTGTGCTGTGTTAAACCAGAGACATTTTGATTCAGTCCTCAATACTGTGGAGAGAACATTTTGTGAATTTTCTTTTCCAGAATATCCAATGTAGTTCTACTTGATAATTGTCTTTTATTTTTTACTTGCAGTTTACTTATCACAGCAGTGGGTCAGTGAAAGACAAACACAAATAATTCTTTAATTATTAATACCATCTGTTTTATTGTTGTTCATATAGCAGTCAGATATTATCTTGTCCTAAAATGCTTTGTTATTACAGTAGCATATTTTGACTTTTGTGTTGCATAACCCATTGAATTCTGGTAATTTGACTCTTTTACCACATCTGTTTTTTTGAAAACTAAAAGAAAAAAGACAAAGAAAATAGAATACAGTCACTATTTTCCAACTGGTTAGTGCTTGGGTGTTTTTCAGAGGCAAAGACAGTGAAAGGGACAAAACACTGGAATCATGGTCCAAGATAGCCTTATTTTTGATTAATCGCCTGTTGAATTTGCCACTTTATATAATTTGAGTCCACTTATGTATTGGGCTGCACTGAATATTCAGTCTGTCTATTTATAAGAATCTGCATTGTATGCTCATTTTGTATGTGTTTTCATTTGGCTTTTTACACTGAATTTGGGGAGAGGTGTCTGACCTGTTTTTACTGTTCATCATCTTTCTCTGTTTCTTATTCACTTTAGATGATCTTTGCTCCTCCCATTGTATTCTTTCTTCCCTCCCCTACTCCATGCTTGTTCAAATGTTCATTGCCATCAATCTTTTGTATGCAGAGTTCAGATTTTGGGGGCTCTAATGCTCCTCCACTTAGCTGAGAAATTTCTATCTTTAGAATTAAGTATTAAAGAGTGACAGGACTGAAAGGTGAAAGACTCTTGCAGAAAGAAGTTCCACCATTGTGAAAGGAGCAGGGCTTTTCAAATACACTTGACATTGAGAGGCTGGGAGGCAACCAGGAAGACAGACCTGCTGGTTCGCAAGGAAACCTGATGTTTCTTGGTGGTTCTTCCAGCACACTTATTTACCATTTTCCACTATTTTAATTTAACTTTAAACTTTCAGGCCTGTTTGATAATATAAGTAGAAATATAAAACAAATTTCTGTTTTATTAAAATTCCAGTCTGGCTAGCACAAAAATAAGATTGGAAGCTTTTCAAGGAACTTAATATCAGGAGGATGCAGCTCATTTTTGAGTGCCTTTTAACCCAAACAAATGGCAGTTTCAAAGCCCTTTGAATAATTTCATATTTGAATCTAAGCCCAGATTTTGTCTATTCCGATTAACGTATCACTGTAAGCTGTAACAAGTAACAATTTTTTCCATTTCAAAATTTTGGATGAAATGGTTACTGAAGTTGAGATCTAAGAAAAGTCTACAGCTCTGTCCCCTCAGTTTTTTGGAATCTGGCTAACTGCCCTTAGTAAGACCTAGAAATCCGAAATCAGTGAAGATATAGGTATACTAGAGTGAGATCTGCACAAATGTGCACATTGAATCCCATGGGCATGGTAACTTCTTTCATTCAGTCATTCAGTTGGCAGAGCATTCAGGATGTGGGAAATGGCAGTTTAACTTCCTTTGCTTCCTGAAAAGATTCACAACTCAACCTTTCAAATTTCCCAATCCTGGGCTAAAATGCCTGATCAACTATAGAAATAGGAACTAGAATATATGTACAGAGCTCCTTTCTCCCAGGCCTCTCTGTTTCTTTCCCATTGGATACCTTCAAAATTGCTGATTTTGCTATAACAGAAGTAAGGAAAAGAAAGTTCTGCTCTGTGCTGCCGTTGTACATACATTTGAATCAGGACCAAGGCATCTTAATATCAGAAGATTGGATTCAAAATGATGAGATTTTAATAGAACATTAATAGAACATAATATAACATTATAGAACAATAGAACATTAATAGAACATTAACAGAACATAATAGTTTCATTTATTTGCCTTTGATTTTCTCCCTTCAACTTTCTTCATTTCAAAGTTTTCTTTGCAGGCAGGAAGATGGAAATCTACCTCTCAAAAAATAAATTCTGACATTTTCAGGTGGTCAAAAGATCTTAGAAGTTGCCTTTTTAAAATGAAAAAACCCCACCCAGATCTCAAACTAAATCAATACCATGAGAGAAGTGATAAAAATCTCAAATCTGCAGTTCTGATTTGTTATTTCAAGACATGGACTATCTGTGGAATCAGAACCAGTGTTATTCATTTTAGTAATTCCTTTAGGATTTGGAGCAATTACTTTCATTTTATATGATTTAGTGAATGTCATGTAAGGAATACCTTTGAATGGGATCTTTTTGATATTCTGCCTGAAACAATATTTATTATATACAATTATTGCCATATTTCTTTTCAACTAGAATTTGAAGCTCTTCCTAAGACTTCAGTGAAAAAAGCTAATTTATTGTTTGGAATATGTCTATAAATAGAATTGTCTTTAGTAGACAAATAATCTGCAAGTGTAACTAAACCTCTTTAGTAAATTTCTTTAAATACACAAATTTTGCGTATTTTTTTTTATTATTCCTAAGGTGCAATTTTTCTACTTGACATAATATATTATTTCCCTCAAGTGAGAATTTTTTACTTCTCTATAGACCCTTAATTTCTTTGTTTCCTTATAAGATTATTTTATAGCCACATAGTCTGTTTTGCCTACATAAAGTGACATTTACCTCACCTCACTTTTGCTGTCCAAAATTTAAGCTTTAGTTTTTATTAGCAAAATGCGACCTTCTTGTTAAGATATGTCTGAAAAAGAATGAAAAGTATGTCTCCCTGTCTTGATTTATTTCAGAGAATATAGCTAACCACCTTGGATTAGAGGCCTAACTTTTAAACTAGTGTAATTTGGTGAGATGAATCCCTTGCAAATTTGTGCACTTATTTAAAATACGGACCCATTTAAAGTTCTTTCAATGCTCATAACCATTATGCACAAAGTAAGTAATTTCAGTCAGTTGTCTCAAACCATTTTACAGCTTTTAAAGAAAATTATATAGGACTGATATAGGTTTGAGGCTGAATATTTTAAATATATCATGCTATGAACACTACCTGTCAAGTGCTAAAGTCCACATCCAAACCAGTCATAGAAGTTTAGTCTAGAGCATGTTCTTTTCATTGGTTCATCTGTATATTGTGTATTCATGGTAAATGACAAAGAAGGAGGGGGGGTCCATCTTTGTTTGATTAAAATGAAATTTATCAATGTTGAACTGATTTGTATCTGATCTATAGTCAGAAAAGGAACTAGAAGTGTTAAATAGGCAGTTCCAACAGTTTCACTGTTGCCCACTCGTCATTGTGAAGCTCTAGGGGTGAGACAAGTTTTATGTGTGCTTTTGCAGGACTTGGATAGGTTCTCTCCTGAGATTTCTGCCAAACAGACCAATTACTATTAGCCAACTGAAATACAAATACTTTATATGTCAAGGTAGCTTGAACTTAGCTCTCCACAGTAATTTCAGAATAAGAATTCTACCTCTCAAAGCTATTAAAGATATATTGTAATGGTTATAAAACTGATCAGTTACACATTTCTGGGAGACGCTACTGGGAGTCATCCATTGCAGTTAGTGCTGGAAATAAAAGCAATAAATGTTAAGCTAGCTCTGTTAATTCCTTTCAGTACAATAAGAATTATTTTGATGTAACATTGCTGAAGTCTAAGCTTAGTCTTCATCATTAGTGATCAGGTTAACCTAAAGGCGAAAATTATAACTTGATGATGAATGTAATTTACAAGGGATAAATAACCTGAAACTCTTTGTATGGTGCTTGCTTACATGTGTAGTGCCACATACCTGGAAACAAAAAGAAAATAAACCTTTGATACTAAATCATTCATATGCACTTTTTTTTTTTAAACTGGAATTTTTCTATTCAGCTTCTTTATCTCATTGACTTCATTTAAAGAGATAAATCTACCATCCTATCTTATCATACTTATGCCTTTTGAAGGAACCTTAGCTAATGAACACAGAGTTCCTTGCTTAAGATCATGCCTTCACATTTCTCTTCTTATCATACTGCTAAGACATGCCCTCCTCTGAGACTTTTGTAGCTTGCTAACCTTCAGATCAGTGGTCCTGTAAGAAAGTTGTAACTAAGGCTTCAATTCTTTTCCAGAATGTTTATTCCTACTGACTCAACAGCCAAATCTCATACTCCTCTTGAGCTACTTTGGGTTTTTTTTCCTTCTTGTTTGTGCTTGGACACTTCTCACAATATTTTCTGACAAGGTAGTAGAGAGAAGGATTTCTCTGCAGCAGAACATGCTCAGGATACCTTTTTTGTAGGCTGATTTTTTAAGTCTGCTTTGTATGAGAAACATACATGATTGGCAGTCAACTGTCATCTTCTTAACAACGGAATTGTGATTATGCATTCCGGAAAATTAATGCATATATTAATTTGCCAAGTTACCAAAGTGAGAGTAATAATTTCCCTGAGCTGAAGAGCAAATTAAACACATTCTCTATGGGCTCATGTCTTGTGTTTCATTGGCATTGTTGCTAATGATATCATAGTTGGCAGTTGTAGATTTCTGTGTTAGGTCATATATAAGTTTTTTTCCCTTGTGAATTGTCTGACATATGAACATTTCCACCATTTCCATTTACAAAGCTTGTAGAAACTTTGTCACTGATGCTTCTATTAAGTTACCAGATTTGGTTGAAATGCACCAAAAGATTAATATTTTATTAAGATAGTGACTCAGGATTTCACATTTATGTAGGATGATTATGTAAGTTTTACTTTCATGAGAAACAAGGTTAAAATTGACTTACATTACAATGTAAATTTAAGAATGAAATTAAATTAAAAGAAAATTAAAAACTTAGTATGTTTGATAAAAATAGATTAACAATAAAAGTGTCAGGAGTTTTCATATTAAAAAGTGGACTTTAATTTGGACACTTATTTGATTTAAATAAGATTTCTTGATTTGAAAGGATTTCCACTTTTTGCCTAGATACAATCTACCTGTTGCAATATTCAGAAATATCTCTTAGGATTTTTTTTCTAAGAAAAACAGAAAAAAAATCCCTTTTCTAGATTTTTACATAAAAATTATGACTTGCTATACCACTTGTCTGGCAAAACCTAAGTTCACATAAGTAGACAGGTTTGCAAATTATATTTATTTTGCATATTTTAAAACTGTCATGGCAAAGGAGTGGTCAAGTGTGCAGGTGCAGATTATTATAACCACAAGACACTAGTGTTATGAATAGGCTAATTAGTTGAGCTGTAGAAAAGAACCCCACATTACAGTGATCATAATGCAAAAATTTGATGTTCAAAACAGTGTGAAACTGGCATTTCCAATGGCAAAATTATCAAGGAATAATAAAGAAGAACTCCCCTCTTGTCTTCAAAAGCAATATTTTATACAAAGTACCATAACTGACTCTTGAAAGACAAACTATATTTAATTTTTAGTGGAATTCCAGAGGCTTTTTTTTTGTTTTGTGATTAAAAGTTGTTGTTGAAGCATTTTCAAAATATTGTAATTATTTTAATTTGTCTACATGAATAGACTAGGTAGTGCAGCCAATTAAGACCCAGTACTTTGGCCCTAGGGCTTCAGTCTGAAACATCATTTAGACAGGAACTAATGCAATTATGCTTATCTGAATGCTCTGAAGGAGATAGGAAGCAAATGCCAATTTGGTCTCTTTACATGGGCAAAGAGACACTTCTCTACACATAAAGTGGAAAAATTTTCAATAATGTATGCAGCCTAATTAAAAGTTCAATTAAAACCACTATAAGGATCTTTACAGATGAACTTTATGAAATACTATTTTTGCAGATAAAGTTTGGGACTCTTGTGAAAATGTTATAAAATTATAACATTTATATATAAATCTATTTTATCTTTTAAGTTCTTTTCTGGCAGCTGCTCAGTTTTGCTACTTTTCTTTTGAAAAACAATAGGAAAAGAAATACTATCTCCTTTTTTATCTTATAACTTCTTTTAGCATGGCTGTTCCTAGACTATAATCTGAAAAGTTTTTTAGGAGTTTATATTCTGCAGCCTATGAATATAGTCTACACCGGCATTAGTTTGCAGCTTCATTTCTTCTTCCTTTCTTCTGACTAACGGACTGTCCAAATACAACATATTTTTTCAAGATTCTTGGACTGACCCTTACAACATGTTGTCTTAAGTGAGTCTACATAATACTACCCCAAGGTACCGTTCTGGATTTTCAGGATTATTTTAGGTAGTCATTTAAAAATTGTAGCGAAGAAATAACTCTACACACAATAGCTCTAGCATTTGAGAAGGAAAGCAAAGTTTGCTTATTCTGTACTGAGCCCAGTTGTCAGATTCCAAAATTTCATACTCAGGATCACATCATAAGTACTTCATTTAAAAATACTGAAATAGGCTGAATTCTCTGAAGGCGTGTTTACTTAAAGGTACAAAAAGCACCCAGGTCAGCATGAGAAACGTATGGATATTCATCTTCCTCCACTCAGTATCCATTTTAGTTCCTGTACTATGTTCATAGGAGCTCTGCTGACCAACAAGCAGTTGGGAACAAAATTGCTTTGTCAGAAGAACTTCTTAGTTCAGAAATAAAGTGAAAAATAATATTTCCAAATGTATTGCTGCTCTGTCAGTCTGAGACTTTGGGAATAATTTTATACATTTTATTGCAGTTTTTATATCAATCTAGTAAATAGACTATACAGCTAACCTTTTTTCTTGAATATGAAGGGCAGATTACTTTGGGTGGTAGCAGGAGGAATGGCAAGTATTGCTGTTTTTCCGTCAAATGAGAACAGATTAAGGGGGCTTTACTGTGCTTTTGGTTAACTCTGGATGGCAACTTGGGAACACAGGCTAAGACACTTTCTTGCATTGTTGTTTTTCCAGTGGATTCTACTTTAACTACCTGCACAAGTCTGTTTACTTTGAGCAAAAAGGAACTACAAAATTTGACTTTAAGAGTTCCACTTGGAGAAAGCTTAGTTTAAGACAACCTACTATTCAGGTTGTAGCTAAAAGGGTAATCTGCTCCTCCATGAATTGTCTTCATTCTGTTCTCTTCCTTTGAGTGGTCGGATAAATTGAAGACATCTAGGAAAGTCAGAGACTGGTCTCAAACCTCTTCACAGCTTTGCTTTCTGCAGTTTTTCCTGTTCAGCTTCTTTTCCATTGCATCCCCTATCCCATGCTTTTTCAGATGGAATTAATCTTTTTGATTATATACAGGGCTGTTGATGTTCAATGTTTATTACCTTAACACTCCAACCACAGGTCCTGCAGTAAAAAGGAATTGTTAAGCAAGTATGGATTTATCAGTTAGGCTAAAAAGATCATGGTGTAGTGCTGTCAAATAAATTACACAAGTTCATGGTAGCAAGATATCAAAGAGATCATGCTGTCAATCCCACGGTGAATTTTATTGCACCTGCGTTGGCTTAGATGAGTGTCTACTAGTAACACTTTTTTCTTTCCCTATGCAAACTTAAAGTACTATTCAGGTCAGATAGTCCCTTTAAAGACTGAACAGATTCTGCTGCTCTGGGGAAGACTTCTGAAATCTTTGACCCAAAGGTATCTTCATGAACAGCATTTCAGGCTTCTCATATCACAATTTCTTTACTAGACTTTCTACTCAAATGCAAAGTCTGAACTCACTGTTATATCTACTTTGGTTTTTGAATGATGTTTTGGACAACATAATCATGATAAGAAGGGGGATTTTTTTTGTCTGTTTTGTTATGTCCAGCTCCATTTAAGACACTAATGGCATTCTTTATATTGAAAATTATCAAGATTCTTTATCTGAGATGGAAGTGTCCGGTTTAGTCCCTTTTATCCAGATGAGAAAATTAAAGCACAAAGAGAACTTAGATGAATTTTTGGTAAGCAGACAACTAGTGGCATAGCTAGAAACACTATACTTTCTTCTTTTAGGAAAACATCCATTTCATACTTCATAGTATATTTTCTTTCTTATCCTTGTCCTCTTGTAATCTACTTGTTCCATTTGGCACTTTGCCCACAGTCTAGGCTTTCCATATAAACTTTTTTCCTGCAACTATTTTTCTGTTCCATCCATTATTTTCTACAACTTCTTTTTATCTCCTTTTGTTCCCTCATAAATCTGGAAACATAGAATCATAAAATGGTTTGGGTTGGAAGGGATCTCAAAGACATCTAGCTCCAACCCCCCTGACATGGCAGGGACACCTCCCACTAGACCAGGTTGTTCAAAGCCCTGTCCAACCTGGTCTTGAACACTTCCAGGGATGGAGCATCCACAACCCCCCCTCATATTGCATGAGCATAACATCCTCATCTTCACTTTTGTTCACACTTTTCTCTCTCGAGCCTCAAATGTCTTAATTATTTTATCAGCATATTGATATACCGACAAAAGGGGCTGGAGATATTTTCTGTATATTGCATACGATGAGAGTGTCAGCTGCCAGTTTCAGAGCATACCTTGCAAAATAGATATATGTAAAAGTATGAGGAAGAGCCAGTTTTGGGACCCAGCACAAACTCACTAATGAATTGGTGTACTAAGCAGTATTGAAATTTTGTTGTTTCTGAGAAAAATGCTAAAGACAGCTCTGAACAATTTCAACATAAAATAGAGCAAGAGATCTATGCTTCTGCAGTTACATTGCAATTCAGCAGCAGCCTTTTGGGATCACAGCTTTAGATAGGGTCCTATATTCTAAGTAAACTTAAGAACATAGACACCAATTGTTCCGGAATTTAAATATCCATTGAGGAGTTAAGACTTTAAAATCCTATAACAGTTTTTGATTCCTTATTATAGTGCTATATTTACAGACATCTGTGCAATTATGTAGAAATAATGATCCTCTTTTGATGAACAGCTTAGGGTCTGAGTCCAAACACAAGCACATCTGACTTGCCCAGGCAAGAACCTTTCCTGGCACAAGGGGAGACTAAACACTTGATGCTAAGCTCATGTTAATCACAATGATCTCATTAAAATCAATAAGGATTGGCTACATTATACCAATCTAAGATTTTTTGCTTATTTGATTTATTGTTGTTATCATTATCATCATCATTATTATTTCCATGTGATATGTAGAATACACTGAACCTTTTATAGGCTTTTTCAATGGCTTTTCATTTCAGCACTTTAATACTTTGAGTTTACAGACTTACATATTTTCCAGTGGCAATCTCCTTTTGTGAATTCCCTATTCATAAATTATTATTTAGCACAGAATAATTTTCTCTTAGTTACCTTTTAGGACTGTGGTGGGTTTACCT
>VYZX01018114.1:13902-34898 GCA_013401335.1 Brachypteracias leptosomus
CTAGGAGAAAGGCTTTCTTCAATATCTCTGCTGAATGTTGTGCAAGTTAAGTGATAAATAATCATAGAATCATCACGGTTGGAAGGGACCTCAAAGATCATCTAGTTCCAACCCCCCTGCCATGGGCAGGGACACCTCCCACTAGATCAGGTTACTCAGAGCCCCATCCAGACTGGCCTTAAAAATTTCCAGGGATGGGGCTTCCAACACCTCTGTGGGTAACCTGTTCTAGTGTCTCATCACCCTCATGGTGAAGAACTTCTTCCTAACGTCTAATCTGAATCTACCCGTTCTACTTCATTCAAACAGTAACACAGTTGTATTAGTCAGTATACTTAGCTTTCCAAGTGCATTAGCATGGAAATAGACTATTTCACATTCAGTAATTAAAAGCATTTTCTGAAGAATACCCTCAGCACAGAAAAATTTAAGAACAGCATTATCCTTTTTCTAAATTGGGACTAAAATTAATGTGGAAAGAGTTGGAAATGTAACTGCTAGTGAAATTTCAGAGCAAAACTGAGGTTTTATGTTAATTTCTATAAAATGGCAGATTCTCAAGCAGAGATTTCAAATTTCAGCTATTTGCATTAATTTATCTACAAACTTTCTGATGTACTGTACTTCCAAGCTGTTTTAGAACTTCTCTTTTTAAGATAAGATCTTCTGTTAACCTATCCAATACAAAGTTAAATGCAAAGTGAAACAAAGGAAAATTAATCTAGCCTTTAAGTTCTTGTTAACACAAGTAAAAGAAAAGACAAAATAAAAAGACTGATAAGCTCTGTAGTATTGATTCAGCAATTTCACTTACATACTTATTTGGTATAAGTGCTAATTCAGGAAGCTAATCATTAAGAATAATTTGTGTGCAACATACACAGCACCACATCTCCCTGCTCTGTGGAGATTCCTGGGAAAAATAGGAAGGCTTCCATCCCCTGATAGTAAAACATACAGGACCAAAGTATATGAATGTAAATCCCCACATACATCAGAACAATTTCTTCCATATTACAGTTGTGCACAGTGTGTTTTATTTTTTTTTCCCACCAGAGGAGACCAGCAGAGAGACCATTAAGTCTTGTGGATACAGGGAACTTTGTGTATCAGAGTGGTTCCAATTAACGTGGTTACTACTGCAGTTAAGACCTTTCAGTTCCTGCTCTGCCTATAGTCTACATGTAAGGGTTGAGTTTACAGGAAAACATGTACTAATAGTGCTAAAAAGCTTTCTTCTTTTAGGTGAAGATATTGAATGTATGCCTATAAGACAACATACAAAGATTTTTGTATCCTCTTAACCTTGAATATCTACAAAGGCTCTGAGACAGTCTGTGTAGCAAGGGTAACATTTTGTGTTTTATAGTAATTGGATTCCTAAAGATTCTAGATTTTGGAAGCAGTCAGGACTATAAAATCCTGTAGTCTACCCTGCTATGTATCATTTTTATACTTTACTTTATTCTACTCTTTTTTTCCCTTAATAAATCAAATAGTATGAATTCAGCTATTATTTAAGATCTTGGGTTTCCTAAATCTTATTTTTCAAAGAGACACTATTTTTAATCTGAAATATAGGAAATGGAGACTCAAATAATTCTCTAGGTAGTTTGTTCCCATGATTAATCACCACAGAGTTAAAAATGTAGCCCTAATTTTTGGATTGCTTTTTTATCGGCTTCAGCTTTCAGATATTGGTTCTCATTATGCCCTTCTCTTTTAGACTAAAAAGCCATTTAGCATGGCATATGATGCCATGGAAGACATCACTAATTCTTTATGATAATACACGGGCAAAGGTCATTAAGTCTATCATATGTGCATTTTCTTCATTAAAGTTTTGTTGCTATTTTCTGTTACATTCTATCAGTTTTATATTATCTTTTGTTTTGCTTTAAATGAATATCCAAAGTGTATTTGTTATTCCAGTACTGTTCCTCTTCAATACTACATATAAGAAAATGATTTCCCTATTCCAATTTGCTACCCCTGAGCCAATCGACTCTGTAGTTGTGGTCAATGGCACTTGTGTACTGGGAGCTTGATTTGTCTTTGCACCAGATTTCAAGCATTGCTTTTCCATTAATTGCCCATACAATGGAATCCAGAATTAGCAAAAGCTTTGTAGTGGATCTTACTAGACCTTTCCCTATAGTGAACTCCCAAAAGAAAGACTCTTTTTCAGTTCAAAAGTCGGGCTTTAAAATAACATAAACCAGAATCCCTAACATTTTAAGCAGAGGAAACTCAAAGTAGAATAACCATAAATGGAGTTTATAAACAGATCTCAAGCTCCGCTCCTTTACACACTGGTCCTGGCATCCAGGCTTGGTTTTATTCAACTCAATGACCTTCCAAATTGCACCTGACTTATCTCACTCCTCTACGGTTGCAGGAAATTTCTTTCATCATCTCAGAGATCTGATATCTGCTCTCTGTCCCTCACCATAGTTTTTCTTTAAGCCGCAGCCTGCTACCTCCAGGCAATCTTGCTTGCATCTCTCAAACCCTACAAGTTTCTTTCACTGATTGTTCTCAGTAGCTCCCAAAAGAAAGAAGCAATGCTCTCTCTGACTTCATTCAGTCTTCGTAAAGGCATATGTAAAAATTGGAACCAGGGACGCAAAGTAACTATCGACTGTCAGTTCTTCATTCAGTAACTAGAGCTTCCTTGTATATATAACTTCCTTCTTCCTGATGGGTAATTTTACATTTGTCTGACTTAGAACACCTTTTGTTTTGATTAGATCAAGTTTACTAAGCCATCTACTGAGATGTCTCCTAGGAGGCTGAACAACTGGATATTGCTTTCCAGAGTGATGTGCTTAGCTCAGGCGAGCCAGAACAGCATTGCTCTGGCATAAACTTGCTACAATATTAAGCCTGAAGTACTATAATATCAACATCAGGTTTCATAAGTTGGTTTAGTAAGCACACGCATAGACACTCACAGTTTAAGCTAATGCAGGAGCTCATGTAAACAGGCTTTAACTGGCTGAAATCTAAAAAAGCTGAGAAACATGCCCAATATATGTTTAATAAACATTAAGGTGCTGGTCTACCATCTGCCTGGTATGCTAGTGCACTGCTAGCTCTCTTGTTTCATAGGCCAACACTGAACTCAGCAACACCCTCTCAGTGTGCCTTCATCTTTTTCATATTCTTCTCCATCTCAAATCAGGCAAGGGAGAACCACAGCACAGAGAGAGCGCTCTGCAAGCTACCCCCAACAGGAGCTCTTCTCCAAGAACTCACTTCAAACTGATCAGTTCCAGGTTGATATAGTCCTGGCCTTGTTCATCACCCCAATCACCACCACCTGGGGGCAGGCAGGGCCTCACACAGCTGGGCCAGGTTCTGTCTCTGGGACCTCAAACCACTTGGGGAACAAAACACACTGCTGGGTTGGGATTCATCCACAGGTCAACTCCAACTCGTGACCCACAGCCCAGGCCCCATCACTTTGGTTATATTTTTTATCCTAGACTAGAAAACAAGTACATTTTTATTTGTTGCAAAGAAGACATTGTCCCTCTTTCTGGTTTTTTGGGGTTTTTTTTTTTTTTGGGTGGGGTGATGGGGAGTGGTTTTTTGTAAGATATGTTAAATAAATGAAGTGTCATCAAAAGGTAAACAGCTTTGAAAAATAAGTCAATACCATCACCAAAATAAGAAAATATTTCACCTTTGCAGCTGTAATGCATAACCTCTGCAAATGCAGTATGAGAAGCCCTACTGACAGGAAAAGAACACCGGCAATGTTATGCAATACCAGAGCTGGAATAAACAAAACCAAGTCTCAGTGACCAGTTTATTCTCACAACACCCAGATAAAAGAAAACAAAATATAACACTTGATATGTGTAATTAAACAATAAGTATTGAACAACATTAAAAAACAGACACAACCACACTCTGTGTTCTAATTAACTCAATAGCACAAAAAAGTCATTTATTTACTGCGAGAAACCCATTTATAACAAAACAACTGACCATTAACATTAATTATTGCCATATTAATCCAACAATGTGATTTATAACTGTATTAAAATGTATCCTGATAATAGTAATTTATTTAAAAATGCTGCTTTTGGAAGACTTGTTCAGAAGTTCATTTTGTCATTCGCTAAAACCCAGTTCTGCTTTAGGTAATCAGTAAGCATTGGAACTATGTTGAAGAGTCGCAGGAAGTCTGCTATTGTATGTCACTGAATGCCTGCTATGCAGAACAGAAAGGGGAAGATAATTAATTTATATTTGTAATCTTTCCACATTCCTGAAAAACATGAAAATTCTGTTCTACAGGTGAGTCACTCCAAAAGCTCTAACTAGATGAATGCCATTTGTGGTTTTATTTAGATTAGGAGACTATAAATATGCATAACTACAGGTTAGATTTGAATACAGGATAATCTTAATGTTTCAGAACGTATAAGCATGGTAAGATTTAAGTAGCATTTATTTAAACACTTCAATTAACTACTTTTGATTATGGGGATGGACCCTTTCTCAAACCTTTTTGCTAAATTGTAATGAGGTTTAATGTCTTAAGTTGTGTATACATTAAGAATTTGTGTAAAGGATCAGCTCCCACCTTCTAGTTTACCTCTTATTGGATTAGCTGTTAGAAGAGCTGGTATTGAATATTTTTTCTTGTCTCTGTTTTGGTGTGCTTTTTAACAATTACCAATCTCCATGCACTTGAAGAAGAGGCCAGACAATAGCTTTGCCAGGGAAATATCTGATGTTACAGGAGTAACAGGAATTACATTAGCACATGCAAAATGAGAGCAAGATCAGTACTGGAAATACTCAAATTCTTCAGAGTAGACCTGTACTAAATGTTTTAATTAGTGACTAAAACAAGGTGTCTTTTGCTAATTGTGCTAATTGTAGGTAGTGACTATAGAATGACTGAAAATCTGTTTCTGTGTTCTGTTCCAGCAAAGTTATAGAGTTCAGCCTATTACAGTCCACCTTCCAGTAAAGCTGTTTAATACCTGAGCAGCTGACACTGAATGGAACCACTTGCTTGTAATATTCTCAATACTTGAATGACTTTTGAACAGTGCGTAGGTAAGTTTTATCAGATCAGCTGAATGGGAAATTTGGTACAAATCCATTACAGCACAGGCAGCCTGACCATGTCAAGAAGCAGCCTGTTGTGGAAAATGTCCTGTTTAAAAGGATAATTAAGGCACAATGAGCTTTTAAGGGATTATTAATGTACAATGAGCATGTTGTTAGAAATCCATAAAAGGAAAGAGAAGATGCAACACAAGTATGTTCCCGAAAGTACCAAGGGCCAGAGCCCAACTGAACATGAACATAATGTACGTAGACATATGTTAACATTTAGAAATGTATTTATGTTACTGTTCCTTCAGCAGTGTTCTAGTCACCGTATAGTACGTTCATCTGTTCACTGCGTGCTAAATAAATAAAGGCAAATTAATCATGCTTTAATCAAAATGATACATCTTAATGAAGTTCATAGTTTTAAGCCATTTAAAATATGTAAAGTTTGTTACATAGAGCTGTTGTGCTAAATTAAGAATTCCAGCAACAATAAAGACGTATTGAATTCTTGCCATTTTGAAAAAAGAAAAACAAATCAATCTTTTCTCATGTAGTATGCAATGTTATGTAGCATTGACAATATTCATATACTGAGGATCTGGTCTTTGGAATTGTTAAAGCCTGATTATGTTTCCTACTGATTTTCAATTCTGTTGCCTGCATTCAGCACTTCTAGAAATCCCACTGGTGAATTTCCTGAAGGCATTTAGACCAGGAGAATGCAAGCAGACTAGGATTTTTCACATTTCTTCTAGATTCAAAGGGAAGACCCAAGGTACATAAATGTCTAATGAATTTTTAAAACACTTATCCTACTTCAGTACCCCAAACTTCTAGAAATCTAATCCTTGACACACAGAGAATTCAAGAGTATTTCTGATACAGAAATTTCTCTGCTATTTCTCTCATTAAACTCAATCTTCATTAAGATGCAAATAGAAATTAAAAAGTGATTAGATAAACCTAATTTTAAGTATCCCTATTCATGATGTATCATGTCTTCCAGAGGTCTAACAAGTTATTTGTCTAATTAGGGTGTCAGTATTTCATCAGCTTGACAATTTATCCTTTTGTTTTAGCTACTTGCAGTAAGTATTACAGTAAGGAATTTAACTGCTACACAAGAGCAAGCAGCTGATGACTCAGTTTATGAGCATGATTTTGACACAGAAAAACTGGAAGTTGGCCTGCCCTTTTCTTTGCACAAGTACCTTAGGGAAGTTGATAGGCAATGCTAGGCATGGCAATTAGCTTTTCCAGCATGAAACTCAGTAGAAGTGAGTGCTGAAGAAAGATTTGACTAAGAAGTTTTCTCCCTTCTCCCTTCTCTGCCACAGCAGCTCAAAGGTGGTACCTAGCCAGGAGTAGAAAGCCTGTCCTATTTTGTTTACCTATTCTACAAGATTGCACTGATTTATATCATCATCACTGTTGCTTTTCAAAGCCCTTAGCTAATAAAGTTGTGAAAGAAGTAAGCTCCTTGTATGCTGGACTGTGTTGCACCATCTGTCCTATGCGATTAGCTAAGACAGCTGTGGTAGAGTCACTTCAAAATACTTTCAGATTACATTGTTCTGAACATCATTTCTAGGAAACACAACAGCAAAATCCTGTTCTCATTCAAGGAATCTGTTGCTAGCCAAGCCCTTTCCATCTGTTGCAGTGTCAGAACCTTTGCTGTCTTTGAGGAATAATACAGCTACATAGACAAATTAAAGCTTTGTTTATTTATAGATACGTTACCTGCATTTCTCGCGTGACAAATAGCACTTTATGAAAATGCCTTCAAATTCTTTTCTGTTGTTTTCTGTTTTGAGACTTAACTAACTGTTACTTGGCTGTCGAAGTCATAATTAGTCACCATACATCTTGTATATTTTCCTTTCTGTGATTTTAGGTCTTCTGGTATGAAGAAAGTTCAGGCTTGCTGACATTGCTGAGGTGTGTATTTTCCTTGGAGATAATCTGTAGGGATTAGCTATCTTTATTAACATCACTGTTTTGCTTTGTTGTTGTTCTGTGTTTCCTTGCATCATCTGACTCATACAACCAAGCACAAAAATAGGTATGAAAGAAATACTGCAAAATTAACAACACCCTTCTTGTAAGTGTTACTAGTAGATGCCACCCCAAGTTTTAAATGGCTATAAATCTCCCATAGCACTATTGATACAAGTAATAACATAAACATAGAGGAATATAATGTAACTACATTCCTGCAGAGAACATACTCTGCTGCTCCTTTTTTTTTTTTTTTTTTTTTTAAACAAAAAGATCACCTTGCACCAAGAGGAGGAGGAGGAAAAGGGGGAGGGGGGGGNCTTTAAATGGCCACGGTTTTGTTGCTTCCATTCACAGATGTTTGGCCTGAGACAACTAAGCTAGGTTTCCAGACTTTGGTATTATATTGCTGAAATGGTGCCCTGTGCCTCTGGAACTCAGGACAGCAAAATTTCAAATAGGTCATCCAAAATCTGAGATATAAATCTCAGTGCTGTAAATCTCAATATGCTATCCAACAGAACTTCATAGACAAGAAGCCTGCAACTAGATGGAGAGTGATGTCCTAGTCTCCTGACTTCCTGTTCTGCTGTCTATAAATGCAAGATCAGATAGTCCTTGATTCAGTCTGAAGCTAAGCTTAGGACTAATAAGAACATGCAGCCTATTTCACATCTCAGCTTATGATACTCAACCTTGATCAGAGATATCGCATGCTGGGACCTGCTGCTAGTTTTGCTGATTATTCCTCTGTATTAAGATGAGGACAGCTGTAATATACTTCATTTTATTCATATCGCTCAGGCTCCTAAGTAATTGCCAATTCAACCCACAGCTGGGCAAAGATCTGGCATTCTGACAATACCCCATCAGAAATACATAGGCCTGCTGATACCACCCACAAATGAGAAGGCATATTTACAACCTTCCTGTGAATATGCAACCACTGGAAGAAAGAAGAGAAAGATCTAAAGTAAAGCTGCAGTACCAATACACAGATCTTTAGTATAACACTTAAACTCTATTGAAAAGTAGACTCACAATCAAAAGCAAGGGGAAAAAGGCAAGAGAAGTGACTGACATAGCTTTTGAAGCCTGCAGGTGTGCAAAGGAGCAATCTCCAAGGGTCACTAGAGTTTGGTTAGTAAAGATTCCTGTGTTTGATTCTGAAAGATGCTTGAAAAAGGAGAAGGAAAAAAAGGGGCTATTACTGCATGATAGTTTACGTTTTCTATGTATAGATCTACTATAGCCAACAACAACACTGCTACTTGTAGAAAGTGAAATGAGAGGAACTGATCTGAGGCAAAAGCGAAAGGTTAAAAGAAATATCATCAGTGTATATGCTTATATTGTGCTGCTGTGTAGGCTTCTATTTATCATTGCCTTTTTGAATTTGTATGCTTTCTAGTCAGAATCAAATAAACAGCTTTTCTGGCAGTGTCAGGCTCTATCATACAGTAACCAATGTGTCTGTTTACAAAACAAAAGAAGTCTCCCACTGGAAAGTAGGCCTCTGAGTTAAATTTCTCTGGGTTATGTTTCTAAATTACTTGACCCACTGCAAGGGAGTAGATGATGTCTACAGATTGAAGCATAGACCTTAACTATTTATAGGCTACAGAATATTGCAAGGCTTAATGGTATCAAAGTTCAGTGTACTTGCTTGCTCCATTCTGAGGAAAAATGCATTTCTCACTTGTGAAACAATGTCAGATATCTCCAACCTATACTTTCTTATAACTCAAATCCAGAATATCAATTTAATAATGTTTCTGTAATGAATTTTGCAATTCATATAGAAATACTGACATAAATACTAAGTGTGTGTGTTCATGTGTAAATGACAAGCTTGCTTAACTTGCACGGTACTTCAGATATAGGACATTTATACTAGATTTGATCTGTATACTCAAAATCAGTTTGCAGATCCTAATCTCTAGGAATTGAACATATAGTAGACCTGCCACTCAGTATTAGATAACAAACTCAGTCTGGAGATGAATATGCCTCCAAACAATTGAACAAATACCAATCTCAAACAGTGATCAGAAATTTACTTCCTTTATATACCTAGCTTCCTAAAACACTGCGACACAAATCAATGTACACTTTGAATCGGTACTAATTATATTTGAATTAATTTATGTACGTACTTGAGATCTTTTTTTTTTTTTTTAGAAATTATTTGATCTGACTTTAGACCACTAGTCTAAAGGCCCTGAATAGTTATCAAAAAAACCAAGTCAATGATTTGTGATTTCAGATGTCTTATTTTGTACAACTTGGGACAGTTTGAAGCTTCTCCCCTGTCAGAAAATCCTGAGCAATGCTTAAGCATTTGGGATGTTTTAAGGAGCTTAATACAATGCTACTCAAAATACAGATATTCAAAACCTTTCAAAATCTTGCCCTTAGAGCCCAGATCAACTTTCAGCTGATAAATAGTGGCACATTTTACAGAATGGAAAGCCTGCACAGAGCTTAAGCCACCAATCTTCTTTAAAACTATTTTTCCATTTTTTATGTCATCGTCTATTACACAAACATTGAATACTATTGAATATTACATTGAATATTTTGATATTATTGAATATTGAGTACTACTGCCAGACCTGCCATATGTTTACCAATATATAAAAAAATTATTATTTGAGGGAAAGGGAAGCATGGTTAAATTTCTTTCACCTGTTCCTAACCTTACTGTTAGTAAAAGGAAAAGGAAGAAGAATTTGACCATCTGTTTCAGTGGAGTTAGGATTATCTCCCTTCTGAGCGATAACAATATTACAGCAAAAGGTAATCTGCTGACTTTGATGACACATAAATGAACTAACTAATCTTTTAGATGCATAGAATTTTATTTCAATGAAACAGTTCATTCACTATTCTTAATTTTTAAGGTGCTTAATGCCACAAGAAAAAAAATTATATTATAAGCAATTGTCTAGCCAAATTGTATGCACCCTGTCAGACTTGAGTTTGCCAAGACCATTATTGGTAGTGAAATTGCCATGTGTATCTTTGCTACTGTAGTAGACACACCTTAATGAAATCTAGAAAATTACACTAATGAACATTTCAGTGATTTATTAAGACAAGCTGGAAAGTGATTTAGTAATTTGCTCATAAAGAACTCCTCATGCCAGTTGTTTTATACATCACAACAGTGTTTCCAATAATGTATAGCAAGACATGTCTTAGAAATGAGGTTCATATTTCAAAAACTATTGTTCTTTACCAGAGTAACTGAATTAAGACAGCATTTTGACTTTTCCCTTCCCATTCTCACAGGTAATGTGGGCACCTCAGAAATACTGAGGGAGTCACTCAGGTAGCTAAGACACTTCCTCACTTATGTCTGATTAAGCAGGAGTATTACAAATTCAACATCCTTTGAAATTTGCATTATATCAACATTTGTGCCCTTTTATGAACATCTTCAATCCTGCTATCCTAATGTTTGCATAGACGTTGCTTAACTTTAGAAACATTGACCAGCAACATTGAAACAAAGAGAATATATTACTAGATCAGAGAAACTTGGTTTAAAATTTCCTGTGTTAAATTTTAGTAAAATTACTTCCTTTCTGCTACAGATTGGCGATAAGTCACAATATTAATAATTTTCTAGTTTTAATTGTATGTGTGTGTTATTATTAAAAGATAATTATATGATAGTTTAAAGCACCTATGGTACTATTCAATAATTGTTTTGTCATCCTACTTCAAATAGCATATTTCTTAGGCATGCTTTATCCAAACTTTTCTGCAATAAAGGATAATAAAATTGAGAAAAAGATGAACACATTAGAGGTTATTTCAGCTGAGTACAGCCTGGTGCTTGTGCATACAGAAAAGCAGTAACTAACCCATGTAAGAGCAGTTTTCTCACAGGTACCTACCATAAAAAAGTCATACTGCTTCTCTGACAAGAATTAACAGTTCCATTTTGCTTTCCAGTGAACCCTTTGTTTTGCCAATTATCTTGCTCAGGCCCTAGCACTGGCTATTTCAGGACATACTTGGGTAAGAGTCATCACAGTCATCTCAGTGGATACATGTTTGTCAGAGGATTGCACAGGGAACGAAGATAACAATGACCAAAGAAAAAGCACACCTATTCTTCTGCGGAAAAAAATGATGGAGGAAACATATTGTGAAAGATTCATGGTAGGGCAATTACACTATCTTATACCAAAACCCAATGCTTTTGTCTTGTTAATGGAAGAAATAGAAGTAAGATATTGGGAACAGCCAATGAAAATAGCCTTTTATAGAATATCTCCTACAATTTCATGGTTCTGGATAAATATGAAATAACCTTTTCTCCTTTCTAGAGGCAGTTATATAAAACTGGCTATAAAAACACAGAGCTGATGGCCTCTTTGGAAGCCAGTCCCTGGAAGCAGCACACACATAAGGTACCATACTGAGACATGTTCATTTCAAAGGGATACGAGGAGAGGATAGGGAGCTAAGATATGCTGCCTCTTGAGCAAAGCAGGCTATTCCTTCATTTTGCTGAAACCATTAGTCATAGAGAGCTTCATTCCTGAGTGGGATCTGCAGCTATAATTAGTGATGAAACTTTCATTTGCATTCTTGCTAAAAGTTAATATTTTACATGTCAAATAAACTGTACAGATTCACTTTTAATATGAAAAGCACTGCTGTTCATAATACATATGCAGAAGGCTTTATTAAACATATTAATGTCTCATACCAGGTATCTTTTGTGTTAGGATAATGAAATATAACTTATTAATGCAGTTGTGAATCTTTTTGTTAATAGTCTGATTATAAATGTGTTTAATCTACAAAATTTTAGTACATTCTGAATCACCATTAGTCAGAAATATACCTTTTTTCCCCTTTGCACAATCTAGCTTCACATTTTTTTTGTAAGTATCCTGTTCTATCATTGCAAGTGATGCCAAAAATATTTGTAATTGTTGAGTCTCAGCAAAAGCATGAAGACTATGTCTGAAAATGGATCTCTCCTCCATGAAGCTCTATGGTTGATCAATTGTTAAACACACGAGATTCAGAATCTGGATACTAGAAAATGTCATGTGAAATGAAACCATTGTTGTTAAAGACCTTGGTGTACAACCCCCTCCACATATTTTGAGCTCTACTTCCATATAGCCAAAGCTAAATCAGTCAGCGGGAAGTGGTAAGAAATCCTTTCAAACCCAAAATTTGTGTAAGTATCCATTAAAGGATCCTAAAATTGCAGTTAGCATAAGTCCTATGGAAACACCTGTGACACCTATATGAATAGCGAATGAGTTTTTTATGATCAGTGCTATAACAATGAATACTAACAGAATTCCTTATGATCACTGCTAAAAAGAATATCAAATAAAATCACAATGAAGCAATACTTCAACTAAAGAGCTACTTCCAAACAGTTGACTTAGCATAATAACAACAGCTAGGGCAACAATTTTTGCGTATTACAAGTGCAGAAAAATCAACAGCAGGCTGGTAACATATTCAGAACAATGAGCAAAAAAAAGACACGATCATCTCTTACTTCTCTTAAGAGACACTATAAACCTAGAGCATCATTACTACATGCTGCTTTTCTTTCTGGCCATCTTAGATGTTCTACATCATTATTCTATGCCAAACTGTCAAAATCATCTCCCTCCCTCAGTTCAAAGGTACTTCTCAGAGTGACTGAAGGGTTAATATAAGAGAAGCACAATCAGGTGGCACTGTACACTTAAGGAAGTGTTTGGTAAGTTACTATCTCTACCATTTCTACTGGCCCTGCAAGCTAGAGGGCTAGATTATAGATGATTAATATACTCAAAAGACGTAATTCACTTCTTGGCAAGGCTAGCATGGTCAGGAATTACAAATACAGTATTTAGCGGTGAGTATACAGATCTTCATGGTGCAGATCAGAGTCGCACTCCTCAAGGCCATTGTTTCTTCAGCTGGAGGGAGGAAACTGGGAAGAAAACATCAATGATTTTTATTCATAGAAGCAAGGCTCTGCTGCAGAAAACTTGAATCAGTGTGATGACACTGTTGTCTTTCCAGTATAAGGTAGTGTAGCAATGTGTGCCAAAAATCATAATGTGAAGAAAGAAAAGAAAAAAAGCTTGAATCTATGAAAGTATTTTTAAAGTACATTCCTGCTGAAATCATGTGATAGCTTGTTGTGCTTTAAAAGCTGCCATCTTACATTTTTGCTTAGGCTTTTTATTCCTCTGCTATGTGTCATGCCATAAGAACATGACATTCCATGCAGGGGCTTCCATGAGCCTGCATGAAAGCAACCTTCACTATTGCAGTGTGCACACAGAACTCTGCCTGTATGCATTTAAATAACTTCAGCAAATAAATGAAATTCAAAAAGCTGTTACTGCATGTGCAATAATGATACGTTGCTCTTGTTAATAATAGTTACTAAATATGGATGGCGCTTAGCACAAGATAAGAAGATAAGTACAATGCCCCGATCATTGTACAACCTGACAAGTGAACACTTGATTAAGTTATAGTAACTTAACAGATATCAACCAAGTTATCACTATCCTGTGTGTATGCTCAGAGAGTCTTAGAGAAGCTGAATCTCTATTGATCTGTGACTTTAGCTCATATTTGGGGTGAACTAAGGTATTCAGTTGCCTCACCTTAGCTAATGGGCAGTTTTTTAAAGTGCTATAACTATTCACATTGCAAAACCATATTATCAACTTCAATTTACAAACTAGAAACTTTCTATTAAAAATGTAAAGATAGGCTGAGTAGTTTACATTCCTAGAATACCTGTACTCAAAACTAGGATAATGCAGAAGAGGTAGATCTCATAAAAACTCATAACTCGGCCTGATGTATATCAAGCAGGCCATTGTTATTACATGATATCATTCACTGAGATCAACTGACTTGATTATTCTCCATTACACCCATTACTTTGCAATTAAACACACATGAAAATGATGGTAAGAAATCAGTATTTTGGTTTAGTAACTACTTATGCTGATGTTGCATAAAAACAGAGTGGTAAAAAAACAGTATGTAGTAAATGACACATCAAAAGAAATAAAACTTTTAAAGCCTGAGTAAAAGTTATTCGAGTATTAAAAGAGTAACTCCACAAAGAGACCAAATGCCAGCACAAGAGCAAAGGACTACTCTGCTGCAACCTCACCTCTAGGCACCATGTTTTCTGCATGAGAGTACCCCAGGTACATACTATTCTGCTTCTGGGCAAATTTAAAAGCATTTTAGTACTGACCATCTCAAAGACCAATAAACAAAAATATGGAAAGAAGATCTTTCTCCATCTGTGTTACATGAAAGATCTGATTAGTGTTGTTCAGACTGTGCATAAAATAGGGGCAGTTTCTCCCTTTATGCCATAGTTCCCTAGGTATTGCTGGTATTGAAGCACTATTCAGCCAGAACTATTCAGCTCTTTGACAGTAACATTCAAATTCACACCTCCTCATCTTAGTGGTACTCTAAACACAATGTGTGTTCTCAGCCTCTCCTTTTGAAGTTGTCTAATTCTGCATGGCATACATGAACAGTCTTCCACTGGGAAAGAGCATGGTATATGAAATTATAATTTGGTAATATGGACATTTATTTAGGAATAAGAAAATTTAAGAATCAGTCCTTCTGCCAAGATTTTTTTTTGAGGGGGGCCATAGTTGTTTATTAAAATAAAAAATATTCTTACTACTTGAGTTCCTGAACTTCCAGGTTCTAGATGCACCTCACTGACCCAAGGTACCCTGAATTCTTTTCTGCACAGTGGAAATGTTTTGGCAGGAAGCACAATCAATGTGTCTGAGATCAATGGTTAGAATAAATTCTAACCGGAAAAAGAAGTATAGATATAAATCTCCTATTGTGACAAAAAAGAAAAGACATTTGGAGTATGATGCAACTAGTTAACATTGTATAAAGACTATGGTACTAATACCTCCTCTTCTGGCACCCATTCTTTAAAAAGTGATCTTGACTGGTTTTCTGTAAAGAAAACATTTAGGCATCCTGATTCAGGAGAGGTTTCTGTAGCTGATATTTCTAAATGGATATGTGATTCTCTGATGTTCCAAGGGACCAAAATATTCTCTAAGTGCCATCCACTGAATGCTGCCCATTCAGTCTGCTGCTGTTTGGGGCCCTGTCCTCAGGCATCTTACACTCCCTACACAAGTGTAGTGAGTCTGGTGCCTGGGAAGAGTCTTTTGACTCTACTCATTTTAGTGCCTGAATCCTTTAATGGGACTTACTCTGAATGTTCAAATCACTTTAAAAATAAGATTTTGATTCCTGGACCACACAGATGGATTAACATTTTATGACCATTAAATCCTTTAAAAAATTTACTTCATTGTCCACTGAGCTCCACAGGAGACTTGCTGTTCTCTGTAGAGAGTGGTCAAAAGATTTTTGCTTTGTTATCCTATAAGTGAACTTTCAATGTGTATGAAAAGGTAAGTTGTGTAATCATACTTTTCCCTCTGGAATCTCACCTTTCATACTTTCTGATTCTTTGAAATCTGTCTCTGTGTGTCAAATAATATCCAGCTGAGTCCTGTAATGCTAATAAAATCAATCAGGGAAAATAGATAGGGTCATAGTAGTAATTTCTGAAAGCAAACAATAGCTCCACTTCAAGCTTTTAGGGTGGGGTTTTTTTCATTCTCAAACTAAAAAGCTGCACAATTTATATGAATACAATGTGCCTGAAAATGTTGGAATTGTTTCCAATAGGAACTCTTGATACATTTTGGGAACCATTTAAGTAGTTTCTAAAATCTCACTTTTCATACTGAGTAGGCCATGAAAAACACAGAGCAAATCTTTGTCAGTGATCAATCATGTTTTGAAAATTATGGAAATTGTGACATGCAGAACTACTGTAGGATTTTATTAGCTTCTGAACCCTAGACAAATCTGTGGTGATATCCTTGCTTTTATGAGTTACAAAAGTTTAAAAACTTTGCCAGGTAAAGTGAATTATTAAAGATACTAGGATTTTAAAAGTTTTTCTGCTGCTTATTTCTGAAAGAATTTTAACTGACAAATCCAAGGAAGGCTGTCACATAAACAATCTCTCTCTTCACTTGAAATCTGATTTAACATTCATGCTGTCTTGTCACAGTAAACAATTTATCAACTTTCTTTTTTAGGTAAATAAGTTTTGGGACCATGACCTGAGAGTTGTTTGCCTGTTTTTATATAAATAGTTATGGCAGATCTGTAAACCTGTGTGTTTTAAGCAGCAAATGATTAATAACCTGTCTTCCATAGGTGATATTCTCAAGACATTTATAAAGAAAAGAAAGGTTTGCTTGACTTCAGTGTTAACAGAATAAATAAACAGAGAAAGAAATGGTAAATAGAAAATAGTATGCCACTTCTCTACTTAGCTGTAACACCCTGCATAAAGTGTACGTACTCATTTTCTTCTTTTCAAGAAACAACTTTTGCTGTTAGTGTTCCATAAAAACTGTTCTGCAAGATGTTAACCTGGATTTCTTTTTGGTTCAGGAAAAGACTACTCATTATCTAATCAGAAAACATAAAATGTACTTTTCGAAAACACCAATCATATCTATATTAAAGTCAAAAGCAAAGTGGACTGATAAGAATTAGGCCCCTGTCTTTGATGGCAGTCACACCTGCAGGCCTCCCTCTGACTCTACATCTCATAACACCAGAGGGAGAAAAGAAGCCACCCTCCCCACTGGCCTCCCAGTCCCTCCACCAGCATCCCTGTCCAACAGCCTCCACCGGGCTGCGTGGCTATGGTGCTGGGACCCTTGCTTCACACTCCCCACACCAAACCAGTAATGTAGCACCTTCCTTGATGAAAACAAATTTAGGGCTTAACTGGAACAGAAGTCTCCAAATCAGTATCCTGAAAACTATTTCTGCTTCAACCTGAAATCATAGAATCATAGAATGGTTTAGGTTGGAAGGGACCTTTCAAGATCATCTAGTTTCAAACCCCCTGCCATGGCAGGAACACCTTCCACTAGACCAGGCCACCCAGGACCTCGTCCAACCTGTTCTTGAACACCTCCAGGGATGGAGCATCCACAACCTCTCTGGGCAGCCTGTTCCAATGTCTCACCATCCTCTGAATAAAGAATTTCCTTCTAATTTCTAATCTAAATCTACCCTCTTCCAGTTTGAACCCATTAGCCCTTGTCCTATCGCTGCAGGGTCTTGTGAAAAGTCCCTCTCCAGCCTTCGTGTAGGCCCCCTTCAGATACTGGAAGACTGCAATAAGGTCTCCCCTGAGTCTTCTCTTCTGCAGGCTGAACAAGCCCAATTCTCTCAGCCTGTATGTGTAGGAGAGGTGTTCCAGCCATCTAATCATCTTTGTAGCCCTCCTCTGAACCCTCTCTAACAGGTCCATGTCCCTCTTGTGCTGGGGGCTCCAGAGCTGGACACAATACTCCAGGTAGGGTCTCACAAGAGCAGAGTAGAGGGGTAGAACCACCTCTCTTGACCTACTGGCCATGCTTCTTCTGATGCAGTCCAGGATATGGCTGGCTTTCTGGGCTGCACTTGCACATTGCTGGCTCATGTTGAGCTTTTCATCAACCAGCATCCCCAAGTCTTTCTCCATAGGGCTGCTCTCAATCCTCTCTTTGCCCAGCCTGTATTTGTGCTTGGGGTTGCCCCAACCTAGGTGCAGGACCTTGCACTTGGCCTTGTTGAACTTCATCAGGTTGGCATGGGCCCACCTCTCAAGCCTGTCAAGGTCCCTCTGGATGGCATCTCTTCCCTCCAGCATGTTGACTACAACATGCAGCTTGGTGTCATCAGCAAACTTGCTGAGGGTGCACTCAATCCCACTGTCCATGTCACTGACAAAGATGTTAAACGGAACCGGTCCTAGTATCAAGCCCTGAGAGACACCACTAGTTACCGATCTCCACTTGGACATCGAGCTGTTAATCGCAACTTTTTGAGTGCAACCATTCAGCCAATTCTTTACACACCGAGTGGTCCAGCCACCAAATCCATGTCTCTGCAATTTAGAGACCAGGATGTCGTGCGGGACATTGTCAAAGACTTTGCTCAAGTCCAGGTAGATGACATCAGTTGCCCTTCTCTTATCCACCAATGCTGTTATTCCATCGTAAAAGCCACCAGATTTGTCAGGCAAGATTTGCCCTTAGTGAAGCCATGTTGGTTGCCAACAATCACTTCATTTTCCATGTGCCTTAGGAGAGCCTTCAGGAGGATCTGCTCCATGATCTTGCCAGGCACAGAGGTGAGACTGACTGGCCTCTGGTTGCACTACACTTAAAGTCTTAAAGTCTATGATGCATTTAAAGTTTATGATGATCGAGCTTTTTCTAATGACTTCCATGTATAAAGTGTAAAAAAGTCCTCATAGGATGTTTTAGAGCCCTAAACTTTCCATGAAACCCCACCAGTTCAGTAGGATATCATTATTCCCTCCCAAATCTTCCACATCAGTCTTTAACTGTTTTCATCTAAGTGAAACAAGCCCTAAAGGAAGCCTGTGTTCTCCGTCCCTACCTGTGTTTATGTTCAGGATTGACTTGAGAGGAGATAGACACAGAAAGTGTTCTTAAACCAAGTTCTTGGAAATGCCTTGTGTTCAGATTACATCTGTCCCCATGCACAATAAATTCCTCAATAGTGACTACATGCGCTGCAGTAAATAAGTCAGTTCAGAAAAGTTAGTGAGCAAAGGCCACCAATGTTTTCATTGACTTATGTTCTCATTGCAAAGTTCACTTTGAGTAAAACTTGCTTGGATTGAAAGATCAGGACTATTTTGCATACTGAACCATATAAAGAATAACATGAAGGTTTAGAAGTGGCATCTACAGTTACCACCAGACAGGAGACTACGTGCCATCTGAGCAAAGAATGGTCAACCTTGGACTGAGTTTTTCATGCAGTTTGGTGTTTAGGCATATTAATTAAATGTATATTATGAGGAGGTACTAATATTGCCTGTCTCGGTTTTGGCTAGTAAAGAAGTGTTACCAGAGGCAGTCTCTTTTCTAGTCTGTTCCCTCTGTCCTGAGAGATGTAGGTACTGAAGCAGTGAGGGTGCTATATCTGTAACTGTTTTGCACTGAGGAGCATGAAAGTCAGATAAGAATCTTCATGCTGCTATATTTTAAAATTAAAATGACAATGGCTTTTCTTATGGTTTAGGAAGAGAAGAAGATAACTAGGAAAATGGAATCTAGGAGAAAAGAAGGATTGCCTTTTTGAAGGGCTGAGTGAAATACTTCTTTCCTAGAGGAAGAAAGGGAGAAGGGTATTGTATCTACTGCCACGAATATCCTGCTTGGTGCCTATTGACAATTCTCTTCCAAGATGCCTACGTTTTCTGCAACAAGAATTAAAGCTTAACACAGTCTTCTACTCTCAGGTTTTGGGACCAGATGTTTGGAAGTTAGGCACCAGGACTCCTAGTGTTGTAGTAGCAAAATCTCTTTTTGGATATAGCCCTAGCTATATAAGAGTGAATATATGTATGAAAGAAAAGATTGAATATATGAACTTCAAAGCTCTGAGTCATACAGCAAAGAAACCTTCCATAACTAGGGGGAAATGCTGATCTCCTGAGAATATTTTTCTTTTCTAGCAGACCTCAGAGCATAAGAAAGTCATGAAGAATTAAGTCCATCTTAACAAAAAAATTTAGCCATTTCAGTCAATTTCTGTTAATTTTGTTTACCTCATTTTTCTCACATGAAAGCAAATACCTACTGGACTTATATACATTTAATTATTTTCACTTAAAAATTAATATGCATCTTTTACTCTAGAATTCAGATATTTAGAAATTAATATTAAGATTCCTTAAGAATTTAATCTAATCTATACTAGATTTAAGTAGAGGTCTGTGGAATCAGTGACTTAGGTTAAGACATGAATAAATGCAGAGTAAGAATTTTCTATTTCTAAGCTTATATATATGTATGAAAAAAGATAATCAACTAGATTTTCTATCCCATATTAAGCAAAACCCTTTCATCTGTAAAAGAATAGTGTAACTCATTATATAAAATATTGACTTAAGACTCATAAAATATGAATCCTAAATCACAATTTGGGAACAAACCTTATTTGAATAAATTACTGTTTCCTTTATGTCTTTTTTTCCCCTTGTCTGTATAGTTAAGCTGTTTTATTACAAGCTCCTTGGCACAGGAAGGTGTTGTCTTCCATTAGAATGCCTAACACAATAGGACCTTAATTTTAACTAGAATCCCTGAGTCCTACTATAATAAAAGCATCATATATTTTCCTGGCTTGCAGTAAAAAAAAAAAAAAAANGCCTGAATCTATGCTGGTTATCCTTAATCAAACTGATTTTCAAGCTGTTCTTTCACACTTCCTTATGGTAGCTTAATTTTCCACATAACCCTTGTTAAATTCCCTGATGTATAATTTCTTGGACTCTCTTCAATCTTTTTGGAAAATTTGCTTCCTTTTTTTTTTTTAAATCTGCAAAAATCATTCCTAGACAGACCTGGTTTAAATTTTGTCAGTAAATAGCCTTATGTCTCTGTGTTTCTCACTAGCTGTTTAAAAGTGTGTTTTCAAAACTGATTTTGATGAGAAAAGCAAAAATCACAAGTAGTGTGTACTTCACGCTGTTTCCTTCATTGGTGGTGGGATTTTTTTGTATCTATATGTATGTGCCATTTTACTACATGTAGTAAAATGCAATGAGCTATTGTAGAGAATATAAAGTGATAAAATTCAACGGAGTTTAATTGTTTTGCATTCATGGAGGTAGGGAAGAGCTTTCCAGGGTGCTCTGATCCTTAGCGTGGTGGAATAGCTATCAAGAGCTGTTCAAAATTATTTCCTTCACTTACAGGGAGCCTGAGGGGAATGGACTTAGTGATAAATTTACACGT
>VYZX01018114.1:35656-53919 GCA_013401335.1 Brachypteracias leptosomus
AAAAAAAAAAAAAAAAAAAGAGGTTCTTTAACATTCTTCACAGGTTAACTATTGGGACCTTCGGTGCCTTGTTTTCCTGCAATGAATTGCAATGTGAAAATATTATTTTCCCCGAAAAACTATTGGCAATATTGTAGACCATGTCCTAGAGATGCTTTTACTACAGTTTTGTGTACACTAAAAATATTATTTGTTTTCTATCTTATGTTTTCTGTCTTCTAAAACATCTTTGCATCTTGTTGACCTTTGAAAACACTGCTTTGCTCTGGGCTGATGGCTTCAATTTATTTCCTCAATAATTTCCAATTGTTTTCTTGCTTAGCATTGTTTTATTTAGCATTTTATAATTCAGTTTTGTGTTCCTAGATTAATTATTCTATATTTAATTAGCTAAATTCTCTTTATTTTTGCTAGGCAAATTGTATAGATAATACACCACCTTTTGAATATGATCGCATTGTTCTGCACTTCCTGCCATGCTTTTAGATTCCACATAAGCTACAAATGCTACCCTCATCACTTACAGATGTACATAATCATGAACAACAGAAGGCCATAGCACTGACTCCTCAGAAACTCTGTCCAGATTTTACCTTTGTGGCCTACACTTAAACTAGTTTTCCATCCCACAGTGTCTTTGCCTTCATGATGATTTCTCTTAGCCATTAATCTCAGATGTGGCCTTGTCAAAGTCTTACAAGTAGACTACATCCATTGAATTTCTCTTATCTACAGTGGCAATAATATCTTCAAAGAACTCCAGTAGGTTAGTTAAGCATGACCTCCCCTGCCTGAATCTATGCTGGTTATCCTTAATCAAACTGATTTTCAAGCTGTTCTTTCACACTTCCTTATGGTAGCTTAATTTTCCACATAACCCTTGTTAAATTCCCTGATGTATAATTTCTTGGACTCTCTTCAATCTTTTTGGAAAATTTGCTTCCTTTTTTTTTTTTAAATCTGCAAAAATCATTCCTAGACAGACCTGGTTTAAATTTTGTCAGTAAATAGCCTTATGTCTCTGTGTTTCTCACTAGCTGTTTAAAAGTGTGTTTTCAAAACTGATTTTGATGAGAAAAGCAAAAATCACAAGTAGTGTGTACTTCACGCTGTTTCCTTCATTGGTGGTGGGATTTTTTTGTATCTATATGTATGTGCCATTTTACTACATGTAGTAAAATGCAATGAGCTATTGTAGAGAATATAAAGTGATAAAATTCAACGGAGTTTAATTGTTTTGCATTCATGGAGGTAGGGAAGAGCTTTCCAGGGTGCTCTGATCCTTAGCGTGGTGGAATAGCTATCAAGAGCTGTTCAAAATTATTTCCTTCACTTACAGGGAGCCTGAGGGGAATGGACTTAGTGATAAATTTACACGTCTGTGGCCTCCAGTCTCCCTGTGACTTCCTGTGCTTTGAGGTGAAAACCTATGTAATGTTGCAGCTGATAAGCAAGGCAATACCTGTGTGCACATCACTCCGGTATTTCAGAAATCCCTGGTTGAAGTTCGAGGTCACGGACTTGAGCTGCAGAACTTAAATGGGCTACAGTGAAGTACTTCAGATATGACATTTTCTTGTGTGGCAGCAGCTTGCTGTGACTACCTCACTCATAAACACAGGGACAGTTTTGTACATGTTTAGGAAAATGGACAAATCTTGAAGAACAGTGAAAGGTAACTATGGGACTACCTCCACAGAGATTTAAAGGACTGTAATTCTCTCTCTCTCTCCCTCTCAGACACATGTGCACACAAGTATTCATTACAATGGTAACTGAGCACCTTAAGACTATTCATTCAAATTCAAACACGAGTGTTATACCTAGACCTAAATTTTTTCATGTCTCCAATATCAGTGATGATGCCAGCAAAGATGTAGAAGATACGTCATAAGTAGCACTGCAAGCTTTGTACTAGAAGAAAAAAATATTTTACCTGGGTCTTAAATAAATATGAACCACAGGACAAATCAAACAAACCCCCTGAAAGTAGCATAACTTTCTTTGTAAGATTTCTTTGTTGATTTTATTTGAAGGGTGTAAAATGATGATTGCTAAATCCCTAAAGATAAGTTATTGAATAATCCTGAAATGAGCTAAAACCAGCTATTGTAGCACCTCTCTTTTAGGTGCTTCCTGGCAAATGAACTCCAGAACAGTGTTCCAGGTAGACTACTTACAGTTCCACTTTCCATAGAATAATTGAATATTCACTGAGCAAAGCCCAACTGGGAGTAAGACTCTGATGTGGTGAGTAATGCTCTCTGTGTAAGAGGGGACCAGTAGGACTCCAGTTACTGTTTCAGCAGCTTTTAAAATATTTTATATTAAGTTCCTTTAAGCAAGATTTGGAACCCAAATCTTGTACCTCCAAGGGAAATTTTAACTGGAAACCTTCACAGCACCAACAGGGGAGAGCCTAGGGCAGTCACAATAGATGCCAGAAAAAAAAAAAGATGAGACAGGCTTTGACTTTCTCAGGGAAGAGGAAGTTGAATGGAGATTTTTCACAATCTAGCTAAGTGCTCCAACTGTTAAATTACTCTCTCTACTGTGGGAAAATGAGAGGGCACCACTTCCACCCCCAGGAATATCTTATCTAAGGCCAAAGTTGGCAGGCATACTTAAAGACAGCCAAGCAGTTTTATCCCTATGGAAGAGCATCTATATTGAAGATTATAATGGCTGCTCAATAACTCCTATACAAATTGACAGTATGAAACAGTTCCTAGCATGCTCAGAAATGTAATTTTAGACTCAAAGGAAATGTTCTAATGAAAAATAGACATATGTAAATTTGGGAGTTTCTGGGGTTAAAGTAGCCATCGAGTGGTGGTAGTTGAGTAATCTAAATACTAGATGTAAATACCTTCACAACAAATGGAGAACTTGATGCTTAAATTCTTGTGTATTTATTTACTGCTGAGTGTCCTCAACATCCAAGAAATTAATTAGGAACTGAAGAGTTCAGCACATCTCAAATCTAGGATTTGAACTAATAAATTATATTATATTGCATTAGAATAATCAGTAGGTTTTTATTTTGTCAAATTTTCAGATACATTTTCAGATACATACACTATACTATCCAAAAATTATTCTAGGCAGGGAGAAGAAAAGACAAAAGGATTATTCCAGCAACATAATAGTAAATAATGTTATAGTTTATTAACAAATTTATTTAAATAATTTTCTCTGAAGAAACACTGTTCTACTAATCTAAGCAACTAAATGTACATGTCATCTGATCCTTCAATGAAAGTGATTTAGATATTCTATATGGCATTTTTTTCTTATGGTCAAGTGAGTAATTCTTAAAAGAGGCATGCTTAATATGTGAACAGAGGACTACACAAATTTTTATGTCATCCCAAACCAGCATTAAGGTATTGCTACCTAAAATGAACAATTACTTTTTAATTAAACACAGCACTTATTTGTAAACTTAATCTGTTTTTTGATCATAATCTTGAGCTGTTCAGACATTTTCTCATTTTAATAAACATTGGATTTTTTTAATCCAGCAGAAAACAAAACTTGCTTGAAAAATAATGTTGCTATTTCAATAAACAGTCTCACTCAAAGAACTCATTTTTTCCCTTTTCTCGCTGAAAATTTAGATTACAGTACGTCAGAAACATTACATCTTAGTCAAGATGTAGCCCTTTTCTAGTCATCTTTCTGAAACCTGTGTTCTTGTCAGTTCTTAAAACTAAGCAATGATTTTGTTTGCACAGGACAGGAGCAATTAATGATTTCCTTTCCTGAAGAGACTCTATCAAGAAATATTCAGATATTTCTCTTTTATGGAAATTAAATAGAGCTTTTCAGAATGAAGAAGCAAGAATAGTCATGGGACACTTGCTAACATGAAAGAGATTCTAGTTTCTTCTAGCTCATGCTACTCTTGTTCATAATGGACTGTTATGCTTTTGCTAATTATTTATTTGCATCACTTTGTTTTCTTTTTATGATCCTGATATGCTTTTCTACAGATAGTCCTGAGAGGAAGAATTAAAGGGAAGGGCAGAATTTGTACATCCTGTTCAGAGCCAGCTTAAATTCATGTAAGAAGGATGCTGTCTTAGGAAACAAGAGAAACAATCCTTTTTCAGATAGTGGCAAATTTTCTAACATGAAACTAAACCAGAAAACTATGGATTGGAGCTTACAGAATACCTTGTGTGTTTTAAGGTTTGAGATAAGCCTGTATCTAGAGGCAGAATTTTCAATGTTTTGTTTTGTTTTGGGTTTGGTTTTTTTTTTCAATTTGTTTTAGATGCGGGTCTTCTAAGGGGGGAAATTGGTTGATTTAGAAAGATGACATGGTTTCAACATTCTCAGTAAAATGGACCTCTTCCCAAACCTTCTCTAACAGAAATTCTTACAGTGTTTCCCAGTCTTTCACCAGAATGCATCATTAAAGTTTGTCACAATATCCACCAGTTTTCACCAGACTTCTTGTTTATTGTCCCAGGAAAGAGAACACCATCAAGATATGATTTGTAACCAGTGATGCATTTGATCACAGAGGGGTGAAGAGCACACATGCAAGATGAAGCTACTACATGGTGCACTTTATATTACCAACAAGCTACTAACACACTCCAAGGAAGTCGATGTCAGTGGGAGAGGAGATCACTAAGCACTTTGTTTGCTTGTATTCATTTCTTACCAGTACCTAATTTTCTAAGCATTTTCTCTACTGTACCTCCCAAAATATCTCAAAATGTTGAGCACCACTGTCATTCAGATGCTCACTGTGTGCACTCTTTACTATTTATTGGAAAGAAAACAATCAAAATATCACTGATGAGAATAAAAAGTAGGTAATGATATGGCGGGATAGAGGGAAGTGGCTGTTTATAATGAAATACAGACCATTATTTTTTTAAGTGAATCAGTAACAGTGACTACAACATTATGATTGCTAAAAATATGAGAAATGCATTTTTGAATCATACATTAGTATTATTTAAAGTTAAGTTAATGTAAATATCCATATAGAATTTTTAGGTATATGTGGGAAACGTATGTAATTTACAGATTCACATCATCCCTTCCTATCTATCAGGTGTAAAGTTCTGTGCAGGGTGAAATATTTCTGAAGAGCTGGAAGTGCTCAAAGAAATCAGCAGGTAAAAGCTTCAAAACAAGCAAAATGCAGTTCTTTTCTATGTAGCAGGAATTAAATTGTAAAACAGATTGTCAGAAAATAGTGTGGTCGTCTGAATTATGAATATGTTCAAGAACAGATTCATGAAGGTTAAATTTGTTGATGAATGTTGAACATAGATGCAGCCTCTGGCTAAAGAGTTTCCTAAACTGGCCAGAGGCTGCTAAAATATAAAGCTGTCTGAATCTTGTTTCCTGCAATCTTTTTCTATGTATTTGCTAATGGCCATTGTCAGAGAGACGTTACTTTGGTCTGATTTGATGCGACACTTTTTGCATTTTTAAATACATGAAGACTGAAACTTAACAAAATTCATGAGACATGCACAAAACCTGGGCACAGCTTATGTCCCTGACTTAGTTCTTCAGGTCTTAAGAGAGCTCTGTGCCCATCTTCAGCCTTTGTGATGTTGCTCCCAGGAGTCATCACAGTTTAGACTCTGGGTGCTTTCCTCCATGAGAATGCCAAGTAGCCACTTTGGAGCATAACAAGGAAGGTGTCTAATACTCCTTCAGTAGAGGAGGAAAATACAGAATGACTGGAACATGAAAGATAAGGTCTGCAAAAGTAAAATTTTA
Source organism: Brachypteracias leptosomus (assembly GCA_013401335.1). NCBI lineage: Eukaryota > Metazoa > Chordata > Aves > Coraciiformes > Brachypteraciidae > Brachypteracias > Brachypteracias leptosomus. Next base: position 41,411 of record VYZX01018114.1, read on the forward strand.
AAGAAACAATAAGGAGAAAGGAAATAGTGTTTAATGATGAAAATATGATGGTGCCAGCTCTGCCAGTCCTGTAAGATAAAAGCCATTATTTTCAACATCAGTGTAAAGCCTGTGCATCAGCTCAGCAACTGAACTGCCATGACCATGAGGGCACCAGTCATTATTTATCAGACCTCATCAGACCTGCACAGTAGTGGTATCAGGGCTTCCACTGGGGGCCCTTGTCAGCAGATATTTCAAATTTTGAGCTGTATTACAAGTTCTGCTTTGTAAGACTGCACCAGTATGCCTGTGTTACTGGAGACAGTAAGTGAAGGTGATAATGCATTGTTCTTTGGTAAGACAAATAGCAGTAATGAGGATCAGGAAAAAAAATGAGTAATTATTGATGGATGCAAGTAAACTAATCTGGGCCATGTCCTCTGTATTTTACAGGGCAGCATGAAGCTGCTATCGCCAAGTTTCAGAACATAGGTTTTTTTGCTTGATTCTGAGTATGCAGGAAATAACATTCCCCAGACTTGAGTTTCCTGTCACAATGTTGTCCATTTCATTTGCTCTATGTTCATATAATGCTTCGTATGATGGATATCTACACTCTAGGATTTACCATAAAGTAAATTAATAAATCACACTATAAACATCACTGCCTAATGAGCTTTCATTTAAAGAATAAATATAGTAATAATAGACAAAATATACTAGAAAAAAGAGGGCAAAGATGAGAGTAAGAATTGATTAAAAAAATTAAAATAGTCCTGACTGAAACCCCCATTAAATGCTGTGATGATTTTTCATAGGTAGCTCATAGCTTTTTTTTGAGATAGCTTATCTTACTTAGTGGTATTGGAGAGTATGTCAATGAAATGTAAGAACGATTTCCATCAGTTGCCTATGCTGTCCTCTGTGGTGGATGCCTATCCCTCAGCTGACAGAGTCTGTTACCACAATAGCTTACTTTTTCACAGTGGGCAGTACGTTATCTTTCTAGTGTTGAAGAGCAGTTTCTTTTAATTAATTGATTTTTTTCCCCCAGGGGACCTGATCCTCATGCACATCGTTCTTTTGGGATAGTACCTAGACAACAGCAGTGGGACTGAGCAGATCTGAGAAGCAAACTGCTGTTGAGATAGTCGCACAAAATGCTTCTGCTTTACAAAACTGTATGTGAAAATACCAGTGTTATGTGACTGTGGCAGATTGACCTTGGCTGGATGTCAGGTGCCCACCAAAGCCACTCGATCACTCCTCCTCCTCACCTGGACAAGGAAGAGAAAATATAACTAAAAGCCTGTGGGACAAGATAAGGACAAGGAGAGATCACTCAGCAATTACCATCACAGGCAAAACAGACTTGACTTGGGGAAATTGGTTTAATTTATTACCAATCAAATCAGTGCAGGACAAGAAGACATAAAACCAAATCTTAAAAACACCTTACCCCCCCCCCCACCCCCCCCCTTCTTCCCGGGCTTAATTTTACTCCCAATTTTCTCTACCTCCTCCTCCCAACAGCACAGGGGGACAGGGAACAGGGGCCGCAGTCTGTTCATCACATATTGTTTCTGGGATTCCTTCCTCCTCAGGGAGAGGACTCCACAAACTCTTCTGCTCCAGCATGGGGTCCCTCCCACAGGAGATAGTCCTCCACAAACTTCTGCAATGTGAGTCATTCCCATAGGGCTGCAGTTCTTCACAGTCTGCTCCAATGTGGGTCCCTCCCATGGGGTCACAAGTCCTGCCAGCAAACCTGCTCCAGTGTGAGCTCCTCTCTCCATGGATTCATGGGTGCCAGGAACCTTCTCCACCACAGGCTACCCACGAAGTCACAGTTTCCCTCAGGCACATCTACCTGCTCCAGTGTGGGGTCCTCCATGAGCTGCAGGTGAATATGTGCTCAACAGTTAACCTCCATGGGTTGCAGGATGACAGCCTGCCTCATCGTGGTCTTCACTACGAGCTGTAAAGGAATCTCTGCTCCAGTGCCTGGAACACCTCCTCCCCCTCCTTCTTTTTTGACCTTGGTGTCTGCAAAATAGTTTCTCTCACACATTCTCATTTCTTTCTCTGGCTGCAGTTGTGCTTGTGCAGGTTTTTTTCCCCCTTCTTAAATATGTTATCACAAAGGTACTACCACTGTCACTGATGGGCCCTAGCCAGCAGTGAGTCCATCTTGGAGCCAGCTGGCCTTGGCTATACAGAATATGGGGGAAGCTTCTAGCAGCTTCTTATGGAAGCCACTCCTGTAGCTTCCCAGCTACCAAAACCTTGCCATGCAAACCCATACAATGGCAGTACATAAAATCTATTCATCCTGAAATATGGTCTGTTGAGCAATGCACAATAATACCAAAAGTGGTTTGGTGCCTATCCTACAGTGGTAAAACTGGGTAGATACTTTTTTTCCACCAGAGCCTGCCTCATCCCTTACAAAAGGCCTGTTTCTTACAAAGAAAAATGAAGCCTCAAGGACCTGCAATTAGTTTTCATCAATGTGGGATAAATGTAAAAATGATGAATACTCATAGAGGAAATAAAGTGGAGGTGGAACTGATTGTTTTTAATTCTGGGTCAGGACAACAGCCTCCATTATCCAATATAGCCAGTAGTCTATGAGTTGGCCTCAGTCCAAATTCTGATTTGCGGCTGCTTTTAATGTTTGCTTTGTAATAACAAACATTTTGTTCCAGGGTACATCAGATCCAGGGTTTTTTTATACACAGAATTACTGAAGTACAACAGTTTTAAAGAAAAACAAACCACAACTTCCCTTGAGGAATCTCTCCTTCCTAAGAAAAAAACCACAAACATTCTAGATTTGGAAACTTTGCTTAATTCAGATACTACCTGGGAGGTAACAGTAGTAAATGCTGAATATTGTTGTCTATCCATTCTCTATACAGCACTATATTACATTCAGATTACGATGATTGTCAAGTGTAAAAGTGAGTACAGTACAAATTCCTTGACGTTAAAAAGTGTTGGGATCTGCAGTTTTCTCTTACAGCAGTGGGAACTGCAGATATTTAGCACTCCTGAAAAGAAAGTAAAAATACAAATCCAGGCTTTTGACAATAAACAATACTTTCTGCCCTTTTCCTAGCATACTTGAACTTGACACTAAAACTTGTTTTGCTGGTAAAATGAGCTCAGACAGATGCTTTTATTGTTCAATATATACATGTATTTTGGGAAAAGAAGGTTGTTTTTCATGCTGAATGCCTATGACCTGATGCATCATAAGTATATTCCATCCACAAGTCTGTTTTTTTATTAAATATTCATGTAAGTAAGTACCACTTTACTTTAACACTGTTAGTGGATACACTGAGATGCATTATCAGTGAAGTGGACTTATAGTCAGCAAGGAAATAAAACAGAAATAAAGATTTCATGTTGTACATGAAATCTTGAGGTCCCATCCTCTAGACCTCACTCAGTCAACTGCTGCTCTGAAGGTAAGGGGATAGAAAGGCTTGCAAAAAGCAACTGTACTGGTAGAGGTTGAAATTATTGTGCTCCAAACTAACTTGACAATAAAATGGCTAGTACTTTAAAAAGATGCACAAAGATAACTGAGAGTCCAACTCAGTTACCTTATCCCCTATGCAGGAATTGTAGATCTGGACTTACCATTTTCGGCAACAAGAACTTGAATTTATGTACACAAGAATCAACACTAAAATAAAAAATCAATTAGGTATCTCTGTTTAAAGAAAACTACTCATTTGAGTATATAGGAAAAAAAGGAAAACTGAATTCACTTTGACAAAACAACTTCTCAATTTTCCTTCTAATGTGGTATGACTCATCTCAAATTCATCGCTAAGTGGTAAACAAACTACACCAACTCAGTAGCCATCATCTGCCAGGAACATTTTAAAAAGAAAACCATTACTGAGCTACTTTTCTTGTCGTCTATACACAGAAACTTATTTTCCCAGCAGAAACAGCACTTCATGTTACCTTCTTTTCATTTACCATGTTTCCCTTACTGCTAACATCAACGCAATAAATACCTCTTTAAGCCAGTAATTTATTAAGATTTGAAATAGCTTGGACTAGTTTTAGTATTTTCAAAACAATCAAAAGAGGAAAGTTCAGTCTGATTAGTAATAACATTGTATACGGGACATATCTTGGACAGTAATTTAAATATGTAGACAATAGCCTTTTGATTTTATTCCTCATTCATTGAACTAATTTTATAATTGGAACTGTAGCAAAAATAAAATGATTAGTCTTTCTTTGTTCTATAATCCTTCTGTAATCTAATTTCCTCAAAATAGCTGCAAGATAAAATATTGACATGAAGATCAAAATGACAACTATAAGATGGTCTCTCCACTCCATTATTGTTTATGATGACTATTACTTATTATCATATAGTTAATAAAATCTAAATCACTTGATAATGCATCTAAAGTCAGCTTCACTGCTGGTGTAAATCATTAGAGATCCATGAAGAGGATTTCATGATGTCATAGTTTTTGATGTTATAGTTCTTGTTTGTAGATTTTAAAATCTTTTGGGTCAGGTCCCTCACTGTGTAAAACAATGGTAAACAGAAAAAAGTGACCAACTTCAATTTCCAAAATATTCCCTGATTCATTGCTTTAAAGAAATGACTTCAGAGCTTCTCAAGAGTTGACAGGAAAAATCTAAATTGTCATGGCAACATGAGTTTAAGAAATCCTTCTTCGCTGTTTGCATAGATCATCCCCATGCTATCAATCTGCTTACTAAATGTTGCTAAAGAAAGTAATAAAAGGTTAATCTCTCCTCAGAACCAAATAAATTATGTAACTAGTGAAAGCCACTGGCATGAAATACACTTCAGATAGGTCAAAGAATTTGAGGCATCTTGTATCTTCAATATAAACTACATCAAGTTGTATGGTGTGGTTGACACACTGGAGGGAAGGGAGGCAATCCAGAGGGATCTTGACAGGCTTGAGAGGTGGGCCCATGCCAACCTCATGAAGTTCAACAAGGCCAAGTGCAAGGTCCTGAATCTGAGTCAGGGCAATACCAAGCACAAAAACAGGATGGAGAAAAAATGGGCTGAGAGTCACCCTGGGGAGGACTTGAGGATGTTGGTTGCTGAGAAGTTCAATATGACTTGACAATCTGTGCTTGTATCCCTGAAAGTCAACTGCATCCTTGGCTGCATCAAAAGAAGTATGACTGACAGATTGAGGGAGATGATTCTCCTCCTCTATTCCACTCTTGTGAGACCCCACCTACAGTACTGCATTCAACTCTGAGGCCCCCAACATAAGAAGAACATGGACCTGTTGGAGCAAGTCCAAAGGAAGGCCATGAAGATTATCAGAAGTCTGGCTACCCCTCCTATGAGGACAGGCTGAAAGAGTTGGAGTTGTTCAGCCTAGAGAAGAGAAGGCTCCAGGGAGACTTTGTAGCAGTCTTCCAGTACCTCAGGGAGCCTACAAGAAGGCTAGAGAGGGACTTTTTACAAGTGCATGTAGTGATAGGACAAGGGGTGATGGCTTTAAGCTGAAAGATGATAGATTTAGATTAGATGTAAGGAAGAAGTTCTTCACTATGAAGGTGGTGACACTGGAACAGGTTGCCTAGAGAATCACAGAATGCCCCCTCCCTGGAAGTGTTCAAGGCCAGGTTGGATGGGGTTTTGAGCAACCTGGTCTAGTAGAAGGTGTCCCTGCTCATGGCAGAAGGGCTGGAACTAGATGATCTTTAAGGTCCCAACATGGCATTTCTGTGATTGTTTGCAAAACATTTCAAATTAATAATAACTAAGAGTTTGAATTTTCTTTATTATTATTAGATTTATCCCAGCATCTTTGTTTTAATGTAAGTTCTCTGTGTGATATGTGGCTATAATAAAGACTAGATTCAAAGCCCATTAAGATTAATGAGATCTATTTTTTTCTGTGAGTTGCCTAGCCTTTGGATCAGATCCTAACTGTTCAGCATCTGACCTACAGCAACCCAAACTATTCAAATGATGACTAGAATCTATGTCCAACATACCTAGTTCTGCACAGCAGAATGTTTTTTACAAACTCGCAGATTTGTTTCAAGTTAACTACAATATGTACCTGGAAAAAAGAAAGGAAAATTTTGGCATTTATGTTAATTAAATACCATGATAAAACCTCCCCTGTAAAGGTTTCATAGGATAGCAAGAGAGAAATGGTTAAGTATAGCTCACAATCAAAATGCTACTACTGCTGCCACTGTTGACTTCGTAAAATCTATTAACACTACGTTCTTCAGTGTTAGAGACACTGCAAACAATGGGTCAAAGTGTGCACTGAGGATACTCACATATTAAGATAAAAAAAAAACAATTTAATTTCCCAGGAGAGATATCTACAAATGCAGAGGATCACTGTGATATTAGCAGTTGTTTGATTGTACTGATGTTCTAAAAGTGAATTATAAAACAGCTTTTCAAAAAAAAAAACCCAACAACATGCTTAGTATGACTCAATCTATGTATTATAAGAAACATCAGCAGGACACCAATAGAGAATCTAGCTGCTGGGGCAAAGCTAAAATAGTGTACTTAGTCACTTGGAAGGAGTCAGATTCTGCATTGATATCCCACAGACATTAGTGAGAAGAGTGTGATTTGTCATGACCATTTGTTTCACAACCAGAAGCATGTAAAATTAGTCTAAAAATAAGTTAAACACTTTGCTTTTTAAAAAATTTTATTTTATCAAAATGGCCTTTTCAAAAACTTCACTGTTTTGCAAGAAACATTGTTCTTTCTTTCCTTTTTTCTTATCCTCACAGTCACATGCATTTTTTAAATAAGGTTCAGGACAAGGCAGGTTCCATGAGCTTCCGTGTATTCCTGTGATATCTAGCTACTCGCTTTCCAATATCAGCTGCTTCCTGACAAAATGACTTCTCTGTTCCTTCTGCCTCCAGTTGTGTTAGACAGAGGCAGTCCGATGTGGGTCCCAAGCTACATGGTGTGTGTTATATGCACCATGAGTTCAGACTGAACCCTGATGTGCTCAAACAAGGCAAGTTCCAGTTCAAGTATGATGCCCAAATTCAAATCCAAGCTCTCATTCATGTATTTTGGATACACTAAGCAAAGTGAGACAAGCTCCCCCCCATCCATTTCAGCAGCAGGCATTGAAAGCACAGTGAAGATGCTTTAAATCCAAGCTACATCTTAGCCAGTATTTAAAAAATAATATATCCTGGTTGTGGTACCCAGTGTGCTTAGACCCACCCTTGAAACTTAGCTTAAAATACAGAACAAATCTGGCTGCACGTTTGCTCCTGGTGCACTGTACCTGGCTGATGTTTCAGCACCAGTGTAAGAAAATAGAAGTTTGAGTATTTGTGTTCTCTTGGGGTTTGTATGTGAACATGATACCGCAAGTAATACAGGTCAAAGGATGTAAACAATGGCTTATGAAGTATTATATCATGGCTACATTTGATCTGCAAATCATAGGATTAGAAAAAGATACATCCTTAGACCCAGCTTTGCTCTCTGCCAAATGTCAAGGGTTTGCTGCAAACAACAGATCTGTAAGAAGATTTCAATAAAACCCCTCCAATATAGGTCTTGAAAAGGCTCTCTAATAAAAAAGACAAGGTAAACTTTCAGACAAGAAATAAGAAAAACTTCATGTTTGTCAAAATTGCATGAAAAAATCATTGTCTTAAAATTGAGGATAAGGTGTGAAACAAGTGCTGCAAAATGTACTTTTAAAATGCTAGCCATGCTTTATGCAAGTTTGAAAAACAAACTGCACACAAAGTTTTATTCATTATTATTTATTCAGCTCTGTATCAGCTGCAGTGCTGCAAACATTTCTTTTGGAAAGTCACTGTACAAAAGAGACATGAATACAGAACATGGTTCTGTACTTCAGTATCCATGGGATACTGTAAGATGGATATAAAACATCCAAAGACCAAAGTGATACTAGGTTTCTCTGTATATTGTCCTTCATAATTTCTTTAAGGAAAAAGCAGAGAAAAAAAAAAAAAGAAAGCAAGGTAGAGGTCAGATAAAACCATGCTTGGATATATCAAAGTAGTTCAAAAATTAAGTCCAAAAATATATAGATCTTTTAATATTATCAAGGTTGATTACTCAGATTCATCCAGTTTTCCATTTTTTCAGTCATACATAGTTGTAAAAATTGTCTGAACTTCACAGTCATGAGAGCTTATATCAAACAGTGCCTGGCTCCACTATTCAGCTACAGTGTCTACCATGCCTGCCTTATTTGTAGTAGCAATCCTTTCAAAATTGGCCAATCCAACTCCTGCTGAAATCAATAGAAATTTCAGTTTCCACTGTGGCAGAGTAAGGCCCTCACAACTACCCAAAGTTACCTTTTGCTTGACAGTGATGACTCAAAAAATGAAGTTGAAAGAGGTGGAATCACTATTTCAGAATATGCATGAGTGTATTGTTAAAAAGTGTAATTTAATAATTATAAAGCTGTAACAACCTGTGATTAATTTTTATGCTGGAAATTAAAGCATTATTATAATTGCAAGAAATTGTGATGATTCTTTTTTTTTGCTTATCTTTTGCTAAAAGCAAATCATTGATGATACTCTGATTAATCAAGAGGAATTCTGGTTAATCATCAGCAATATAACAGTGATTAAATCTTGCTTTGCCCTTGTAACTGAATGTGCCCTCCAGGTAATAATGGCAAGAAATTGTCACTTTTTTTTTTCCCCAAATGAGTAAGAAATGCAGAAAAAAAATTATTGTCTCAGAGCAAGTAAGACTTGCTATTGGCAATAAGATGCAGTATTACTCTCATAAGAGTTTCCAGTACATGTTTGCCTCCATTTACCATTCAATTACTAAATGCAGGCAACTGATAAATGTTGCCTTTGTGTGTCAATATAACACTAGCAATAATCCAAACAATTTGCTTCAGCAGTTATTCCGTGGAGAAATGCTTATAACAAATATAGTGTAGATTTTCTTAAATGCAATAGAAATGTCATAAAGTGGAGTGAAGTCTTTCAGCCAGCCAGAACCAAGATGTGTGAGGACAAAGTAAGATCTCACAGCTTTTCTCAGGCATTAATGGCATTTTTCCCTATTTCAAAAGTAACTGGCTGATAAAAATGTTTTAAAGGGAATTGCAACTGGCATAGAAAAGTAAAACATCTGAGTAAAAGAAAGTTATTCATACACATTAGGAGAATTTCTGTATGATTCCTATTCTTTGTTCACTGCAGAAATTTGAAGAACAACAAATTTAGCTCAGTCTAATCTGGCTAATTTTGCAGCCATATGGAGAACTAGAGGCCAGATTTTTATATGGTGACCCTGATTTAAATCCAGTTGTATGCTTGAGTTTTATCAGAGACCTTGTCTCATACTTAGCCTGCTGCTTCAGTGGATTGTATAGTTAAACCAGCAACTCCCCTTTCCACCCTGCATCCCTCTGCTGGTTACAGACAGCCTGGCACTACACTGCAATATCTGTGCTTACACTTAAAGCTGTTTACTAGCAAAATAATGTCATCCTGGTCAAAGACATGACAATTCAATACAAATTTTAGCAAAATCAAATTTCATCTTATCTTTAAATTCGTTGGAGGCTTTACACACTATTAAGCTGTTACTTCTCCAAGAAAAGGTTGCAAGAGGAAGTTTTATGTGACAGCATACAGATGACGTGTCCTGAAGACGCTGGAATCAGCAATCCCTAGGGTTTTTCAGTCTTTCTAGAGAGGTTGATAAATCTTGAATGCATTGTTTTCTGTTTAAAATATTTACAGTTTCATATTGTTTCCAATTTGGTGGGGCCAAAGTTTTCATGACTGTAAATGGTATTGAGGCCGAGGTCCCATAGATATCTTGTAAAAACTTGTATGCATCAATGCATATGTAATAATACTACCACATAATGAGTAATAATAAGATGAAGAGCTAGATTCCATGTTTGTACAGAAAAAGCCATTTGCAGGGAAAAAAAATGACAACCACACCCCCCTAGTCGCAACCAAACAACCCATGCCTGATCAAAATCATATATGACTGTATAAAGGAACATGGGAGTATGGGAGTGATAGTCAGTAAAATAAACAGAAAACAATCTGCAGAATGGCTCCTATTTATACAGATCACAGGTGGTGCTGAAGCACCCTCACAGATTTCAATAAATCCCGAAGTTCATGTGTGCTTACACCTGCATGTGCTTGCATACGATCTCCAGCTCCTCACACCAGTATCCTGTTCCACATACACCAGAGAAACTGATGAACCTGTACTGGCTGACAGTGGGAATTCAAATCTCATCTATGGGTTCAAAGGTCAAAAATAAGTGTTTGTGGAATCTTTGTTGAATCAATATGCTCTCCACCTCATTATATTCAAATTGACTATATTTTCTATTTCTATACAGAGTTAAAGACATTATCTCTCTCTCTCTCTCTATATATATATATATCTCTTGATGGAAAATTGGGAAAGATACAGATCTTACCAAAAAAGTAAAAGCATTTTTACATTAAAATATTATATGGTAAGAGCTGGCTGTTCTCTTTTCTGCCTTTTAATGGCCAAATTCTCACTGGGCTGGGAGATGAGGAACGCATCCAATGAATACTTGGTTTTGCACTGGGTATTCAACACCCAGCTCTGATGCTGTTTCAAAAAGTCCTTTTTTTTCATCTTGTTTTCCCTAGAATTGCTTTAGTCTTCTCTGGAAGAGAATAGAGCCTCTCTAGAGAGACCAGCTTCACAGTTTGAGAAACACTGCTTTGGAGAGAGAAAATACATGACTTTAAAAGAGACAAACACTCTCAGTCCAACAGGAGTAGGCCTTAAACACAGTGGTAACTTTGGGTGATGTAGTTACAGCAATTATTTTGACAAAGTGATTGCAGCAAACAGAGGGTACATAAAATGTGTGGGGGCTTATTTCTTTTTCTTCTTTTTTTTTTTAACAAAATTCTAAGCTGTAGATATGGGAATCTGTTCACTGTCTGAATTCACTTTAAGAACAGAAATGTTTTCCCTTTGCTATTTCCATTAATCTGAATGACACCTCTGTGCATAAGCCTGCTTATGCACATCTTGTTTGGGGCAATTAGGTGGCGATGAAGGTGGTGTATTTGGTTATCTGAACAAATCCAGGAAATGATCTTGAAAACATGTACTGGGACAATTTTAAGTATTAAGCAGTATGTATTTCTACATTGAAAATAGGTTGTCCACAGACCTCAGGTTACAACAGGAAAATATTTTAATCTTTTTAATTTTTTTTTTCCTTAGCAGTATGAATTTTTATAGGAATGATACTGACGTGTTTTGTGTTTCAAGCAAATTAATAGTTATTTATGTTTGCTAGGATATAACCTATCAGAATTGGCAAAAGACTCTATAAACAAGCCCATCTTAACATGGAGAGCTGAACACCGTGCTGCCTGTCTTGTTGGAGCATAATTGCTGTGATAGGGTAGTTTCTGGGAAAGTGGTTCCTTTAAATGACTCCATACTAATTTCCCTTGATGCTTAAAGCAAAATGGACAGGGAAGAATCCCCAAAAGATTTTCCAAAACACTCAGATAAATCAGTCAGATAAATAAGTCCAAAGAAATGTATAGAACTGCACCTCAAGTCTACCACAATGAACAATGACGTATGTTAATTTTCATCCTTTCATGTCCCTTTAAAAAGTTACAGAAAATTGCACAGCAACAAAGGGTTTCCATTTCATTTCGTAACGAGGAACGATGTGGAATGCAGCCCACCTCTCATTTTACTGAAAGACAAGAGAACGCCTGTGGCAACACCCCCAGAAATTCAGCACTGGTTTGCTTCTTTTTTTCTCAGAAATCCCCCAAGCCAACCAAAATCTGGGTGAATTTTTATTACAATGACTATCAGATGATTTGACTACCAAAGGGCTGGTAAAACAGAGTTCTGAGCACCTATTAATCAAAATTTTATGTGCTTCTGAAAGCCTAGGCACTTCATGTTACTAAGGAGTTCTTTCACTCTCTAAACTATAAATGTAATTTCAGCCTCAGGATTACATTTTACTAAATATAGATACCTGTGCCTGGGAAGGTAAATGGGAAAGAATTATGTTAAATGTCCCCGCTGGTTCCCCTTCTACCTGTTGTTTGACTTCAATATTAAGTCAGTTTGTAGCCTTTAAGTAGGTGTGTTGCTGCTCCACATTAAGGGAGGTATAATTACATTCTGTAGAGCAGTATCAGAGGCAATGCCCAAATGTTCCTGGCAAAGCCTTTGTATGTAAGCAAAACACGTCGGATCTTCGCTGAATAACCATGATCCAGCCTCCAGCTTTTCACATGTGCTGTCAGCCATGAAAAGAAAACACTTAAAATGTCAAACGACAGAACCGGCTACAGTGTATTTAACAAATGAGTCGCGGGTGTCGGCCCGCCCCGGGAGCTGGCGCGGTCGCGGCTGCAGCTCGTCCCGGGGCGGCCGGGCCCCCGTGAGCGGCGGTCGGGAGCAGCTCCGCCGCCCGCCCGGCCCC
>VYZX01018114.1:55512-66514 GCA_013401335.1 Brachypteracias leptosomus
GGGGGGGGGAGACGGGACGGGACAACAATGCCACAGCCACAGCCTACATGAATCCAGTGCAAGAAACCCAAATCTTACCCTGAGCTGCAGTGAGGAGCCCCGCGCAGAAAACCAGCAGAGACTTGAATTTCCTCCACGCAGTCATGTCTGCAGTTATTCCACACACACACACACTCACACAAAACCCCCGGCGGCTCTTCTCGGCTGCGACCGTGTCCTCTGAGCGGCAGCGGGGCTAAGGACAGCGCCAGATAAGCACCACCGGGCGAGGAGAGGCGGAGAGGAGCGGTCCGGGTCCTGAGCGCCGCGCAGCGCCCGACGCCNCCGGGGCGGCCGCGGCCTCCCCCCGCCCCGGACTGGCCGCGGCCCCGAGCGCTTGCCGCCGACCCCGGAACGCGCCCAGAGGGAGAAAGCTTCCCCCTCGGCCCATTGCCCCCCGGCGCGGAGAAGGGTGGGGGCTCCAGGGCTACACCTCCCCGGGGGGCTCCTGCTGCACCGCCCCGATGCCCTGTCCCCTGGCTCTGCCTGCAGCCCGGCTCCTCCACTCGCATGTGGGGTGCGGGTGGTTCGTGTGCTGGGGTGGGAATCCCTAGTCCTAGGTGAAACTCCCTGCTGCTTTGGTCTCCGCTCGGGAGGGAGGAAGACTTTCAGGTCCAAAATGTGCCCTGCTCCTTCCTTCCAAGTTGCTTATCAGAACAAGCCGTTGCTCCTGAGGGGAAGGAAGGGAGCCAACACTTCCTTGAGGAACACTGCTTTGTCTTTATGTTGCCATTCCTGATGGCTCTTGTTGCCAAGAGGAATTTCTGCCATTAACTATCGGTTTTAATCCAAAAAACCACACACCTCCCCCTAAAATAAGGCATGGCCGTACGCAGACAGAGGCTTCCCCACCACTACGCTGAACCCAGCAGGGTTGATTCCCTGAGTCCGAGGGTAAGGAAATGGTGACCCAGCGTTGGGCTGTCCCCATGCTCCCACGGCTCCGGGCGGTGGTGCCCTTTGCCAACAACGGTTTCTATGCCAGGCCTGCCTGCAAAGGGATGGCAAAAGAGTGCCTAAGTCCAACTTTTGATCCAGAAAGAATCGTACAGATTATCATCACCACCACTGAACACTGGGCCCGACCCCATAATTAATGCTTACCTATGTCTGTAATTAAAATACAAAGGCTCATATGAAGGAAAGATAGAAATGTGAACACCTTTGGAAAGGTAGTTTAAAGGTTGTAATTATTCGTTTATGATCAGTTCTTGTTCGTGGTGAAATATGCAAAGTTATTTTCTCATTGTAAGTTGCAAGAAGGTGTTCAATGGGCACTGAACGAGGTAGGCTGACTTTGTAATAAGCTTGTATGCATGTATGTATGTATAAACCTTGCGGTTCTCACTCGGAAAAAAAAAAAAAAAAAGATGATAAAAAAAAGCCAGTGCCAGGCAAGCTGCCGAGAAAGACGTGGCATTGCTGCCATCTCGTGGCAAGCGTTCCCTCCCTGCCCACACGCTCCTCGTTACCCTGCCCAGCCTCTCCTCACCCGCACTTCCCCTTAAGTCCCAACCCCACTGCTCTCCGGGGCCGGTCCCGAACACTTCCAGAGGAGGGATCTAGTATTAGTATTCATTCATATTTTAAAAATGCCTCGGAGACGCATTTTTTAATTTGTGAAAGTGAAAGATGCTAATACTTGTTTGTACCAGACATCATGTAGCCAAGCTGCTGCACAGAATTCCCCAGTCAGAGCTGCTCAGGCTCCTCGTGTACACCCCTCCACTTAATCTTTGTCAGCAGACTGAGGTGAACTCGCTAATGACTGTGAGAAAGACAGAAATGATCACTAAGCTTAACCTGAGACTCTTTCTGACCTGCAGTGTTCTGAGGCTTAGATTTTTAAAATGGGGAGGTTTTTTTGCCTTACATCTGACTCGAGTTCACAATCATTTTTAGTCTTGTTTATTGTATTGTCTGTTGAGTTGGAATAGTTGAAAAGTCATAAATAAGCTGTATTTATGGCTGTCTGTGTCTAGTTGAAAGCTGTAATGTTCATAGCATTTCTTGCTGTGCTGCTTAAGTAAGCACTCTTAATTTGAGAAGTTGCTGTTTCACCCTGCTCATAGAAGATTCTGCAGAAGCTCCAGTATGATGTAATATGTGCTTTCTTGGTCTTGACTCACCCAGATTAGATTTACTGTTTCCTGAGGCTTGCCATTCTTCTGAGGATTTTCTGGACTTTACTGAGCTTCTGGGACCTGGTTCCTTCCCTACTGAGCTAAGCATGTGGTAATTTCTTCCTCTCATACTATCTAGATAAGTTCAAGTAACTGAGCACCACAATCACTATCACTACAAAAGACGCCCTCTCTCCTCTCTTACATCCTATGACAGTAAACCATATGCATAAACATTGTTGGCCTTTAGCACATTATCCCCTGTCACCTGAGATAAACGGGACCCCCAGCTAATATTTCAGGCTCTCTTCTGACTCAGGTAGTTGTCACAGTGACCTTTACAAACCTTATGTGACTCAAAAGTTCTGCCTACCCAAAAACGCCAGAAGATGACTGTGGAGCTGAAGCTTGGCATTCCAGGAGGAATCTCCACCAAATTGACTCAAGCTTAGCATGGAACTGTGGTACCTAAACACAGTAACTACAGAAGATGATCTAACCTAATGACTATAATCTCTCTATTGTAAGTACCTAATGTACTACCATAAAATCTCTGAATTTATGAGTTTGAACAGAAGCAATATTTCTCTCTATTCCCTATAGACAGTGTGGGGGAGTATATATGTCAAGACTGTTTGTGCTAATCAGGGTGATTTACAAGTAACTTGACAGGAATTTATTTTTAATTGAGAGCTTGTCCTTTTCCTTCCCTATGCCATATGAAAATACCTGAAAGGTTAGATTTCCTCTTTTATTTTCATTTTTCAGGTTATTATGTTAATAATTTTGAATCCTTGTTTCTCTTTTGTTGTTTTCTGGGAGGAAGAAGCATCTTTCTGTAAGGTGCAAGAATTTTTGCATATATCTGAGCAGAACTACTGATTCAGAGCATAGCTAGAAATGTACTATATACTCATTAAAAAGGTATACTTGGGGGAACCCATAACTAGAATTTGTACTTGCCAGCAGAGACAGAAGGCAGTAGCTTTCTGCCAGAAGGTTATTGTGAAGTCTTAAGTTAAAAAATGGGAAAGTTTAAAATTCAAAATAGTATGTTGGGAAAAAAGTCTATATGAAGAGAAATCTTCAGCAGAACACAGATTTAGGGTAAGGAAGTCAGAAAGTAGAAGTCTTCTCCATAAGTAAATTCATCAAAATGTTTTTTTTATCACACAAGCTCTTTAGCTTTTAGCCAAACCAAAGAGCAGAGTTCCAAACACTCTCACTTAACACATTCTATTTTTAATAGCTCTGTTCTCAGACTTGAAACATTTAATGATTTCTTTAGTGTAATAGTCTTCCAGGCTGGAACAATAAAAAAATCTTTGTACGTACATATGTTCCTAACCCCAATTGATTATACGTTACAGGATAGAAAGGAGGCCATAACACCCACAGGCTGTCTACAGTTAGAAATTTCATCGTTTGAGTTCAGATTTGACTCTGTTTTCTTTTTGTGGCAATGTTCTGCCCAAACTAGAAGTTTCTCTTGCAAGGTTGACAATAATGATGACTACAGCTACATCAACTACAGCTGCAACATCAGCTACAACTACATCATTGTTTTATGTACTGTACCAGCATAGGCCAATAAATGTAAGTACTAAAAGTCTTCTAAGCTGAAAACAGGAGATAGTTGTAGGGAAAAGACAGTTACAGGCTGGCAGGCGGAACGTTTCAAGGAAATATTGGTCAGCAAGAGGGGATGTTATAATCCTGTTGTTCAAGAAGGCCCCTGGGGCTAAATTAATTGTTCTGCTGTATTGTATTCCCTCTGAAGTGCTTAGTTTAGGGGAACAGTTGGCAAGGCTGTGGGGGGAGACTTATGTTGCCTGTTTTAAAGTACCCTCAAGCATTACTTATCTCCTCAGGGACAGGCCCCAATGCACCGTCTCCTTTCTAAGCACCTACGCCGATCCCATCTGTCCTTAAGGTGACATTAATAATTGATGTTAGGAAGATAAGACTTCTGAAAGACATTTCTGCCTTTGAGAGAAGGTGGGATTTGTAGGTTGTAGCCTTGAGGGTGCCTATAGGAGACAACACCAAGGTCATTCCTCTTAGGTACTGTTGCTCAGAGGTTTAACCATTTTGGTTTTGGAGGGTTAAGAGAGGAAAAGGGAACTTTGTTGAAGCAGTTCAAGGAAAACAGATGATTTAGTTTCTAGTTAAGCATAAGGAGATCATGCAATGCATGAGATATGCTATGTGAGAAAATTTGAAGCAGGCTATTGACATGTGGGTAACAGTAGCTATCATTATGGTCTAAACAGACAAGCAAGTCAGTATCTTGACATTGAGTAAAATGTGTCAGTGTCAGCAAGCTTTGAAAATGAAAAATAGTAACTCCTATCAGATGGGAGATAAGGAAGAACCAGTGGAGGGAGGCAAAGAATACCTCAGAAAACAATCTTTTTGCCAGCAATTTGATTGGATATGGGAAGGGCAAGACTGCATTTGTCAAGGTGGAAAGATACTGCTGTCACTGAGACAGAAGAATAGACGTCTAGTTGTGGAGACTTTGATCATACCTTTCAGGAGGTCTCCATACCCACATGTACTGAAAGTCTGAGATAGTGACTCCTAGTTACTTCACTTCAGCTATCTAGTCTAAGAGTGACCACGGTGCTGAATGGTGTACAGCTATGCAGTGTCTTAATTATGAGCACATATTGACTGTATTAACAGAGTGCTTTGTTTAACATCTAGCGAACTGCTATAACTTGAGCTACCCATGGATCTCCTATACTATCCATTTAAGCATTTGCAAGACTTATACTTCAACCTAGCTCTCTTTGTGCTGTTTCCTCATGATAAGCCATACCTTTCATTTAGTCTCAAAACCCATTGATAGAAACTAAAGAGTTTTTTTGTGTATGGAAGAAGATTTAAGTTAGACTCTTGACTTATATTTTTAGCTAAATAACTGAGAAAGAGAGGTTTAGTGTATGGGAAAGGATAAGATGGATTATTCACTATGAGTTGGAGATGATGGCTACATATATATGAGGACATGTTAGAGAAGCATGCTGAGATTTCAGTTTGGGCATGAGGAGATTAGTCTGGAGTAGACTAGTAGATCTGTGAGTCATTAGCAAACAGATGATTGTTGAATTTGTATTTGCTGATGAGATCACGCAGAAACAAGGTGTAGAAAGAAGAGAGAAGGAAAGCAAGGACAGGAAACCTACACAGCAATTTGAAGAGTAGATAAGAAATATGCTTTCAAATATACCACCTTGGTAATCAGGTGAAGAAAGAATTGTTGAAGGCATGGACATACAGTATCCTAAGAAGAGCTGTGTGCCAGGTCTGAGTGGATGAAAATGCTGTCCTCGTGTCCTTAGAGGTTTTAGAGTGAATAGCTTCATATGGCTCTGAAGAAGTTTAAAACTAAATCAGAGGAAACAAGTTGCTTGGAAGGGGTTTCTGAGAGTGTTATCCTAAGAACTCTCATTTTCTTCTCGTGTTCTCATTCTTTCCTCATGAAGAATGAGATGATAGCTGGGAGTTGAAAGTTAAATAATAGGAAACATAGGTAAAATCATACCATTTCTAACATGGCAAAGACTAATCCATAAATAAAGGGGTAAATTGTCAGAAGAAAAGAGGACAAGTTGAGTACAGGTCATGAGAAAAATGTTGAGAAATTATGATACTGATCAGGAGAAAAAACTGATAGCTGGGTAGAATGGAGGCACTGAAGCAGCTAGAGGAGTAAAAGGAGGCAAACAGAGAAGAAACTTTTGAATCCATGATCAAAAAAAGAAGAAAGAAACGAAAAAAAAGAAGAGATTTAATAGTTAAAGGAGGAAAAATGAGGAGTAAAACTAAAGCAAGGATAATTTTGAGCAGTTCTTTAAAAATTGTCAATAAACACCTCTTCTAGCTAGCTTACTTGAGATTTTTATTCCTTGTTAGATATCGCTCTCATTTAGGGTTTAGACTATCACCGTGGTGGTGGACACTTCATATATAGAGGATGAACTATATTGCAATAGAAAATCAGACAAATCAACAAGAACAGTTAGTCACGTCTTACATCTTTTTTTATCGCACCTTGGGACAGCTTGGTTGGACTTAAATTCTGCCAGATTGCCAGATGAAAGAAATTCGAAAGATAGAATCTGTCCTTCTATCTTGACATTGAATTTTTGACTTAGATTTTAATAGCAGGGTCTTCACAAGAAGTGTTAACAGACATGATAGGAAAATGGGAAGAATGCACAGATAACCAGGTGTGCAATCATCAGTGTTTTAAAAATAATCACTATCAACAAATTACACTCAGACTCAAAGAGATCTTGACTGAAGTGACTTATTCTCTAGAGATATATTCACTTTGGCAGCTGCTTCAGGAAATAAGTTCCTATGGCTTATACTAACTGAACATTTTGGGTACATTTTGCCCAGTCATAAGAAAAGGACACCGCAATAAAGACAAGAAGAATTGCTAAGAGGTTTTTATTAGGAAGACATTGCTGCAGTTTCCTCAGCTCTGATGATGGGCTCAATGGGTGTGCTGAACTGGAAAGTAATAATGGTGACAGTCTCAGTAGAACATCTGGGATACAAATAATCTTGGGAAGCCCACATATATATATTCTCAATAGATGTTACAGGAATAACTTCAACCATAACTCAAAATATTTCTTCAGAGTGGAAAAATTTCACCTATGTACCTTAATCTTCTAATTTGTACCTATGCACACTTCAGGGACCTCCTAAACCAGAGTTCTTTACACAGCGAACAGTCTATGCAGACTTGCAGAGGGACACTGTCTGTTTAGGTGCTTGCTGGATTTCACAGCTAGTTCTCTCTGTATTGACTGGGAAAATAATTTGATGGTGTAGTTTAAGCAAACTACTTGACAAAGTCAGGTTTAAAATGACCTATCCAAGCTGTTTCCTTAAGTGCTTTTTCATTTGTGTGTTAATCTGCTTCTAATTCCTATTTCCATATAGAATCTTGACTGAGACAGAAGATATAAAATTAAAGTGTCACTTGCATTGAAGTTTCAGTGACAAAGCAGCATTGCTCCTAACAGCTATGTATAAGCATGGAACAAGAAGAATCTAATGGTAGAATTTTGTACCTGTAAAGGAAGAATTTGATGTGTTCTTCCCGCAGTAGCCCATTATCAAGTCAATAATATCTTCCTCCAAAGGAAAAAATCTAGGGGGCCCATCACCGGAATATAGTGATTAGGAAGTGATCATGTAATCTTATCTCTCCACTTACATGTTGACCATGCCAGATGAGGGACCAGCTACATCTTTGAAATACAAACGTTGCTAGAGTTGACCCGTCAGCATAACCTCTTTGCTAATATCATCCAAAGATGGTGTTTTGAGCAAGATCCTAAATAGTGCTTAAGCAATGCTGGCAAAATGCCCTCCTGAAGAGAGACATTAGTGATCTTCATCAACAATGAGCTTAAGTGTCTTTCCGCTTGCTTTAACCAGCCATGAATTTTTCATTTGCAAAGATGGAAAGAAGGCAGAACCATGTTCTACCCTTCATGTGTGAAACTAAGGGAAATCTAGTCTTGTTCAATGAATTAAGTTTTTGTTCTTTGCCAGCTCATTCCCTTCTTGAACAGTATTTTAGCCAGCTGTTTTAAAACATCGAGTTTCAAGCAGTGATGATCTATCCTTCCTTCTTAGTCCTTCACAGTTCATCTACTTACTAAGTTGCCTTTGTCTTTCCACTCCCAACTTCTTAGAGTTCCTCTCTATCTAAAAAAAGTGAAGGCTTTTCTTATTGAGAACATCAGTCTGCTTGCAGGACTTCTATTCACCGAGAACTTACCACAGAAATAACCTGCTTCTCAGATTCATCTTTCTCTTTGTAGGGAGCATAACTCCTGGACTGCAGATCTGAAAGAATCAGATGAAAATGACATTACTGTCATTTTTCACATGGATCTGGCATTGTCTAAATCTTTGTATTGTGAGCCTTCCATAATATTACCATATTATGGTAATGCATAATATCACCTTTGTAATATTATCATATTATGGTAATGCAAAATACAGTGAATGAAAAGCAGAATAAGGATTTTCACTAGTATCTAGTCTAAGCATGCAATAATTTCATGTCTTTAAATATTTTTTAAGGAAATGATTAAGTAACTAAGAAATTTGGAATTTTATTAATATTTGTGATGATAATTGTTAGAAAAAAAAAGAGCTAGAAATTCTGAGTGTTATCTGTGGTCTATGCTTGTTCATGGGAACATGAGTCTTTCTATTTCAGCCAGTGTAAGAGTTCTTTGAAGATTTTGGGAAGTAGATCAAAATTCATATGATCCTCAAAAAACCCACACACATTCTCATGGCAGTGTGCTAGAGTTGATATGGAATACATTAGTGCCTGGGAGGGAACTGACATATTATGAGGCTTCTTGAGCCCATGAGATTGAACTGGGTCACTTCATTAAATGAAGTTATAAAAAAGGTCATTAAAAGGCAATGGAATACTGGAGATTTAGAGTTTGTTAGAAATGGGTTCTGTCAATTTGGAGAGACCTTAATGAAGCATATGTGGCATGATAATTTATTTTTTTCCCCTCCTCAAGACCTTGATGTTCAGTCATTTATTATTATTTGCTTTTTGTTTAGTATATACAGAAGTGGATGATAATGGTGCTAGTGTTCATTGTATGTGCAGGTGATACACTGTTACAGGTCCCTAAGTTCAGAGCCTGTATTGTCTGTATAGTCAATGGAGAGACGTAGAGATTAAGACACATTTTACCTAATTTTAGGCACCTATCTGAGAGGCAGCAAGAACTCAAATAGCTCAAATAGTATCTGATCATGTTCTGTATCTGAGAGCTTGCAGAAATTATGTACCTAACATTGGGTAGGTAGCCTTGGTCCTTCTGTTGAGTGGATGAGTGACTCTCTCCAGTCATCCGTCCATAGTGATGATGTGTACTTCTTCATCTCAGCTGGACTACCGTGCTTTCCACAGCAGAAAAAGGCAGGGCTCCTTGAGGGCTGAGGAGTATGGTACGATTCCTAGCACAGGGGAAGAGAAATTCCTGGTGTCTTTTTAATTTTCAGTGCTTACTGAAGAGTCTGCCATTCATCAGCTGTTATTCCATTGGCTTTAAAATGCAATCTATTGCAAAAGAAGAAAATGCTGTGTTCTTTTATGATATAGGTGATTTGCTTAAGGTTTGCAGTGAAAACAAGAATACATAATACAGAGTCAGCATTGAGCTGCTTTGTTATACTTAAAGCTTCTGGGGGAGATTTTCAAAGGCATGAGGAAGTTAGGAACCAAACTCCCTTTGGCTTTCAGTGGATGTTCAGCATCTAGCTGCCTATTTCTGCTTTTGAAAAATTCTCATGTAGCAGTAAGTGGTCGAATTGTAATGGATAAACCAACATAAAACTAGAGTGGTCTATCTTTTTCTGACTATTAAAATGATACCCCTTTGAAGAATAAAGTTCTTAAAACAGAAAAAGAAGTATCAGTGGATCTTTGCTCACTGTGTGCTCTATTCACACCTTGAAACACTCAAAGAGCTTGCATTAATGTTAAAAAGAGTTATTCAGACATATAAGGGATGTGTAATTGATAATATATTCTTGCTATTGCTTATAATAGATCTCGGTAAGAATCAGGCTGTAGGTGGGGTTTCCATATGTTACACCTTTACTCACAAGACTCAGCTTTTTAAGGAAAATTCTGTTTATTGTGAGAGTGTAATCCTTTTTATATAGGTGTTTGTTGTAGGCTGAAATCTCCCTGGCTTGGTGCCACAGGCCAGCCTCCTCGAGAGGCACAACAGTGTAGCTCTGGATCAGCACCTCATAGCTCATATGCTCTGATCTCTCTTATCTCTCACCAAAAAAATGCTACAGGACTCCTATCCTAGCCTTGAAAAGGCAGATTCCATTTCCCCATTGCTATTAACAAACAGTAACTATAGCAGAATGTATCATCACCAAAGATAAACTAAGTAAACTTTTACATTCAGATTTAACAGTCAGACCTCAAGGGCAAGTAACCCCTAATGAAACCTTAAACCAGATTCTAAGATGCCCTTTCACACTAACAAGGCAATGCTTGTGTAATTAGCCATACAGTGCAGGATACCACAGTAACAGTTCTGCATTCCTGGTTCTGAAAAGACACAGACCCTTGTGCTGCTTTTTCTACAGATTTATATGCTCAATTTAGAGGCAGTATCACCTGTGCTATGAGTTATGGTCAATTTTGATGATTATCTGTATGTTTAAACTATAATAATATTTTGATGCCTATTCAAAACTGTTTTGATTTAAATGTATTTGTTTTCTTTAATTTTGTTAACACAGTTCAGTGGGCTACTCTTTAATGTGTATTTTCTCAGATCCACCTTGTTCACATTGTGGGCCACCTGTTCTCAGACAATCTGGTCACCTTCGAAACAGACACATTTTTATATAACTTGGTAATCTGTGGCCTATCCTACCGGCTATGCTTTTCTCCAGATATGGATTAACTTTCTTCTAAGATACTGCACCCAAGTGATGGTTTTTTCCATGCATGTTTCAGGGGAGCCTTAGCATATTCATTCAGGCCTATATTCTTACTTTAAAATTTCCAGACTTCTTAGAGTTTGTAGAAATTCAAGACATCTATTAATTGTGAAAGTGTCTATATGTATGCATGTTTAGTTTCTTTCTTCTTAACATCTCAAAAATCTATGCAATTATGGCAATGTTAATAGTAGTTATCAAAACTGCTTACTTAAATTTGCTTGATTCTCTTCAATCTGCAAAGAAACCTTTTTCTAAAACATCTGTATCAGAGATTTCTCATATACTTGGAAAATGTGGTG
>VYZX01018116.1:0-11339 GCA_013401335.1 Brachypteracias leptosomus
TGGAGATACCTCTCCACACATATGCTCCTTCCGTATTGGATGCTAATCACTTGGTACTGATGTGCATCCTGTTCAATCTGTGCTGTGTAATCAAAGCTGTTTTCAAAGTTGCTTTGTGTTGATGCAGTGGAGAAGGGATCCCATTTCTTTTATGAAGGTTTGTAGTTTTCTACATGCTTCAAGCTGATATATATTGCTGATAAGAATTGTAATCCCTTCTCTCATTCATTTCCAATTCTGTAGCATTCCTCTTCCAATGCTAGCCCAGGTGAATGTGTTCAGACTCGAGAATCACTTAAGAGTTATAACTTGCCTAAATTGTCAATTATCCACCTGGCAAAGCAGGTCGAGGGGCATAAATATTTATGCCTGTTTAAGGAGAGGGCCAGTGGAGCAAGCAGGAGAATGTCATCTCTGACAGCAGTGCTGACTTAGTATACTTCAGAGTACATTCTGAGGTTAATTTTTAGGTAATTTAAAGCTATTGATAAAGGAATTCATGCTTATGGATCATTTAAAAGGTAAAGGCATGAGACTGGTGCTGAATGCTTACATCTCAACTAATAAAAACAAACAAAAAAAACAACCCCAAACCAACCAACCAAAAAAATACCCAACACAGTAGGGGCTTAACGTTCCTGGTTTAAGTTATGCTCCAATCATCTAGTTAATTTCCTGTCATTGGAGAATAAATGTCAGAATTAAATGAAAGCCATTTGTGAGTATGTCAAGAAGGAGGAACACTTTAGGAGACTGAAGGAAAAATCTCAGTCTATCCTCTCAAACAGTTTAAAGATGTCTTGCTTTGAAACAAAAGTGTAGGTAAATGTATATCAAAGGCACAATATTTCTCTAAAAAACACTTTTCAGATTACCCCTTCTTCCTGCTATGCTACCCCAGCTTCAGTGGGCAGAAGTGTGAAATTTAACAGCCCTTGGAACATCACAAAGGGCTCAACTGGGTTCAAACCATTCAAATATATGTCCTTTGAGACCCACTGCAAAAGATGCCCGTGTTCAAAATTTTGGAGAGGATGCAAGAATCTGTGTATCACAACAGTGAAACAGCAAAGAACTTGGATGAACAACTAGTCTATGGCACTCTTAACTAATCTTTCAAGTTTTGAATTCTAGTATTAATGGTGTGTACCTGCTGCTTTGGTTGTACATAGTTTATGTAATGAAAATAAGCTTCCATTCCTGTGCTCTCTCCTTTTTTAGGATTATTATCACAGCCAGGAGGTAAAGCAACGTTTTATGTCTGCCATGCACAGCATTGCCCACCTGACAGCAAGAGACGTGGCAACAGCATTTGATCTTTCACAGTTTAAATCTGCTTGTGATTTAGGAGGTATTGTCTGTAATTGAACATGTATGCAAATTAAAGGGAAAAGTTTATTTCCATTCTATATTTTATTATCTAAAACAATGTATATTTTTCACTAGAACTGCAGTATACTATCTACTGTTATTTTTCTGGTATTTTAACATCAGAATAAAAGGACTGAGTGCAGTTAACTGAAAGCAGAGTTACTTAAATGGTATTTGAGTAGTTTGAAATAAGTATTTGTCACAATCAGTTACATACTGACCCAGCTCAATACAGAAAACAGGATGGTTTGTGGCTCAGCTGATAGAATATTGGGCTGGGAGCTCCATTTTCAACTGTGCTATTGCTGTCCTTCAATATGTCCTAAGATTTTCAAAAGTAATGAAAGATTTATTTCTGAATCCTTCTATACTGAGGTGTCAAACTTGAAACACTAGAAGTTCTTATTCTTTTAGAATTGTTTTTTGTGTGTTCTAATTATTAATATCTAAGACAACCACCAAAATGTTGAAGACCAGTGATACACCTGAAGGTGCTCTTCTTGTTTGGCCCTGTGCTTGGAGTTGCATGGAGGGGATGTTATTACATAGGGAAAGATCCAGTGAAGAAGGAACACTTACCTCCTGGTGAGGTAGACAGCATGTCAGAGAAATTAACACAATACTGGAGCAACCTTTGCCACTTGTGCAAAGACTCCAAGGCTTTACCATCCCTATCCTTCACCATGCTGGAGAGTATTTGTCAAATTTCATGTATCCATGCTTTGTAAATGGTAAATAGTTGCAGTGCTCTTCATCCACAAATTACAGGTCCTTGCCCTTTCATTAATGTTCTTCTACCTCCCAAAACCCTCTGAGGTACTGGTATCAAAGGTCATATTAGCAACTCTATGGCAATAAGGAGTCATGCCTGCATTCCCCAAGCTTTAAAGCGTTGCTCTAGCACCAGGAAGTACTACTGCCCATGTCAATTGTGGAGCTGACCGTCTAGCTCTAATTCTGATTTGATGTCTCTATTTTAATGCAATATAAAGCCTTGTCTTCAAAAATGTCTGCAAATACTGGGAGAAAAGACTTCATTTGACTTTTTTAAACTTTCAACAGGTTGCACTGGAGCTCTGGCTCATGAATTAGTACAAATATACCCAAATCTCAAGGTCACAGTATTTGACCTTCCAGAAGTCATTGCAAACACCTCTTACTTTCAGCCTTCAGGACAACACACAGCTCCAGTGACATTTGTATCAGGTAAATGGAACAAATGATGTTTTGTCTTACTTCTGTTAGCCTGGAGCACAGAACAGGCTCTTCTGCTGCAGAAAATGGTGTGCTACCCTGCTCCAGTGCCAAACCTGTTTTAGTACAAGGCAATGTGGGCTTACCCATGCTGAATGGGGACTTTGTAGTCCTCAAGCCTGTGAGGATAAAGACACACTGGCTATGGTTGGAGAATGTGGATAAATAAGAAGTATGAATTAGTAACTTTTGAGTACCACTGGGAGTAGAGGCTGCATGTCCTTGTCTCAGGCTTTTGTTTTCTAGGCAAGATCAACATGGTGGTTAAAAGGATTTGTCTCCTTCCTTGCTTTAGGCTTTCTCTCAATCTTTGTATGTTACAGAATTCTTACCTATGACCTGTTCTTCTCTTTTTAACTCCCCTTTCCTTATCTGCAAATCAGCACTTACCTATACCTGTTTATTCTTGTTTCTTTCTTTACCTCTGCTGAAGCTCCTAGTTCCTCTGCAATATTTTAATTTCACTTTGTAGGCATGTACTCTGTGGTTTCTGTAGGAATGTACTAACTCTGCTTTCCAACAGGTGACTTCTTCAAGGACGATCTTCCAGAAGCAGATCTTTACATCCTTTCACGTGTTCTTCATGACTGCCCTGATGAAAAGATACATGTGCTGTTAAGTAAGATATCAGCTGTTTGCAAACCAGGTAAGTTTTTTAATCTTGTAGGCTAAAAGGTGCATAAACAAGAGTAATTGTAAGAAATTAATATTAAAAAAGCATTCTTCTGTCCGGTCAGAATAGCCTTTGCTTTAATGTCTGTGCTTGCATTATGGTAATACCTACTAAGAGGAAAAAGAAAATGAAACAAAGCTTTTATTAAAACTATTTAAAATAAGCCCTTACTATAGTTGCAGGCTTTACATACAGCTATGTCATCTCCCCTCTCTCTGCCATGACCAGTCTTTCTTACTAAGCCCTATGTCATCAAATAACTAAGCTTATTTCTATACATACAAGTATTTTAACTAAAGTTCCTTCAGGTTCCTTTATGGTAGCCTGGAGTTCATCACTACTTTATGCACAGAATCCATAAGAAGTATGTAGCCTCTTCTTTCTCCTACATTTGAATCAGAATATCTTGTGTTGGAAGGGACACATAAGTATCAAGTCCAACTCCCTGCTCCTTGCAGGACTACTGAAAACTAAACAATATGACAGAGAGCATCGTCCAGATGCTCCTTGAACTCTGACAGACTTGGTGCTGTGATGACTTCCTTGGGGATCCTGTTCCAGTGACTGACCACCCCTCTCAGTGAAGAGCTTTTTCCTAGTGTCCAATCTTAACTTCCCCTGATGCAGCTTCATTCTGTTTCCTTGTGTCCTATCACTGGTCAGCAGAGAGAGATCAGCACCTCCCCTTCCACTGACCTCCTTGAGGAACTTCTAGACCACAATGAGGTTACCCCTCAGCCTTCTATTTCCAAGCTGAACAAACCAGGTGACCTCAGCTGCTCCTTGTAAGTTTTGCCCTCAAGGCCTTTCACCATCTTAGTCACTCTGCTCTGGACACCCTCTAATAGTTTGATGTTCTTATACTGAAGTGCCCAAAACTTCACTGAGATGCAGACACACCAGTGGCCTCCTTCAACCAGTCAGTTGTGCTGTGCTTGATGCAGCCCAGGACCGGTTGGTCCTTTCGGCTGACAGTGCCCACTGTTGACTCATACTTGGACAGTATTAAAGATCAAAGGAGAAGACAAAAAGCCTGACTGCTAAATTCAACTGATTTTTTTAATCCAGCAGGATTAACTGTAGCTGTGAAGTTTGATTCATAGGAGAGCATTGAAAATCAGATATGGGCCATAAAGCATGATTCTGTTTATAAATTATGAAATGAAATTGTGGGTGACGGTCTTAATCTTCTTATGCAAAGACAGGGATTTGACAGACACAGCAGTTGCTTGGTTCAAATGGAAACAAGACTGATTCTAAGAGCAAAGTCAGGAAGTGATCTGAACTTCATTGAAGTGGAGACAGTACTCTAACCTCCCCCTTCCTTTTAACAATTAAATGGTTGCTTCCAGGAAGAGATTACTAGAAGTAAGTTCTGTCACTGATTTCCACTAAAGACCATTAAAACACTGGTCTGAGGGACTTCTGTAACTGTCTCTGAACAAAATACTAAGAAACTTGAAGCTAGAAATGCTTTACTGAACCACTTCTGATTGTTTTGGAAATGCAGGAAATGCCTTGCTAGTGGCAGAAATTGTGCTTGACGAAAAGAAGACGCACCCTCCTAGAGCTGTGCTACAGTCCCTCAGTATGACTGAAGGCAAGCAGAGAAGTGGCTCAGAATATAAACAGCTGCTGGAGAAATACAGATTCACAGATGTACAAATTAAGATCACAGGAAACTTATTAGATGTTGTGTTGTGCTTTAAGAAGAATCTGTCACCATAGTGTGCCCAGAAGCAAACTGGGATGCTGAGTTTTTCCAACACATGTACAATATACCCATCATAAACCAGCATATACTGTCAGTTTAGGATCATTTTGACCCTTTATCTGAAGCATAGTTGTTACAGGCCTTGAATAAAAGTTGAGACTGCAGCTTCTGCAGGAGTGAGTTCTATGCATTTAAAAAGTGTCTGGGGCAGGCTGAAACTCCTGTGTATTGAACACCATGGCTGGTTCTTTTGGCTAGTTTGCAGACCGTATTAAGCTTAGACTTGACATAGCTGTATAGCATGGCAAGTTACAACTACAAACTTTTATGAGCCACATTAATACCTTGGTTTTCTTGGACCTTAAAATTAAAAAGAATTCACCCTCTGCAGTGTATTCTGTGGTTACTAGTGTTTTTTCACTTTTCTGTGGGGCTTTACCCAAAAACATCTCAAGGATACCCTTTTTTAAGCACTTTTTCTGAAGGCAAAAGTGAAAATAGGACAAAGGTCAAACAACAGCTATAATGTCACAGAAACCTCAGCAGCCTCTGACCTCCAGCCACAGTATGTGCCCACTCAGGCTGCAATGGAGAGCTGCTCTTGTCAGTTTCTATCAGTTTGGGATTTTTCTGAATACAGTTAAATGGCCATATATGCTTTCTGTCTCATTACTTGAGATGAGATTTAGGATTTATGTATAAATTCTCTTTTGAAAATTAAAAATAGAAGTTTCTTCATGTTCCAGTCTTTAATTGGAGAAGTACATATTGCATCTGATCCCTTCAAGTAATTTGTCACTAATGTCATGTCTCCTGATGTTTATTTTTCCCTGATACTTTATTGATATTTATTTTTTCTATTTAAAGTGTACTTTGTAGTGGAAGCCTTCCTGGAGATTAAAGTTGCACTTTCAAACTAGCTTTATTCTCTATGGGTTGTGAGTTTCTTGTCTGTCACACTTATACAGCAACAATCCCAATAAGCCAGTGAGAAAGAGGCTGTGCCTATGCTGAAGCACTAACCTCAGCAAATTAAAGAGAGTTCATGAGCAAGGTCAAGAGTTGCATCCACCTGGTAGACTCTGTCTTACGTTACTGAATCAGAAGCTACTTTGCTCTTTGACCACTGTGTAAAGCAAAAGTGCCAGTGATTCAGTTCACCATGAGGAACATGCTTACCATGGAGCATTTCAGCTGCACGAGTTTTAACCCCATTGGGGTTTTTTGTCCTTAGCAGAAGGTTTTTTATGAATGGAAATTTGACTGATTTCCTCTGTACAGATGTTTAAAGAGATGAGGCAAAATAGTTAACAACTCACTGTTTAAAATGTTTCTTTTCCATATTGACGTGAAGCTTTCCATTATGCTTAACAAGTTTGTATTTTGAGAGAGACTCATTGCAGAAATTGCATGTTTCTCAATCCATAGTTATTTGTAAAGTTCCTAATGCTATTACTTAAGCTGCTGGAAACTGATTCAGAAAATTTCAATCCTGAAGTGACACACCTGTAACTGTCACAGACTTTAAAATTGTGCCTCAAAGTACTGTGTATCTGACTGTAAAATTTCAATAGAATGTGCTTGGCTGCCACACAACCTCAGTGTACCCTGTGATTAAAACACAACACTCTGTGCACACTAAGCATTAGTCCCTTGGGCATGTGGTGTCTGTGGTAATGCACCACAGCTTTGCGCTCTCTGGATGATTAAGTGTTGGAGGAAGTTGCCCGGAGAGGTTGTAGAATCTCTGTCCTTGGAGGTTTCAAGCCCTGAACAAGCTGAGCTGACTGTAGAGGTGTCCTGCTTCGAGTGGGAGGTTGGACTAGAGATCGCCTGTGGTCTTATTTCAGCCTAAGCTGTTCTACTGTCATTTGATGTAGTCCTGTCACTTGAGGAATTATAAACTCATCTCCTCTCATTAATGTCCAAATCGAGTTTTTCAGTTCCTCTCGAGGGAGCTGGTATCTTTTGCTGACTGGTAGGAGAGGTGAATTTAATGGTGTTATACTGAAAAGACTTCCTAGGTGAAACACATATCTGAGGGAAATTTGGGCCTGGTCACTAATCAAGACAGGAAGAAAGAGGGGCCCAAGTTTTAAAATCCAAATGAACTTCTGACATTAAAGCCTGTAGGTTTTGTGTTGCTCCTCAGGAAGTGACATTCAGCTGTGCCTTCTAGGTGATGCTGTCTTTCATTCACAGTCTCCCTTAGCAACAGTTTAGACAAAATATGGTGTACAATTTCTTGAGGTGGAGAATTGTGGGGGGTTAACTGAATGATAGATGAATAGTAAAACCAAGAACTTTAGTGCTTGCTCACTGAATGCTGAGATAAGAATCCTTGAGGAAGATAGAGAAGCTTATAAGAAAGAAGAGGCACAACTTGCTTGGCTGTCCTAGCTCAATGACTTTGATGTCAATTTTTGACCTTGTTACAACTATTGACATAGCTGTACTTGTGGCTGGAAGAGTAGTGGGACAGAAGCAATGTCATCTCAACCCCCCAGCACAAAACAATGGTAGTTTTGTCAGTAGCCCTCGTCTTCCTTTACCCCTCACAAGCCTGAAGATAGATGAGGATCCTGTGTGAATGGGATCATTTAAGTTCTGCTTGCATCCCTAGGTCAGTCCCAGCACAAAGACTTCACTTCCTACAGAAATAATGTACCATATTGACTTCTTCTCTGCTTCCATAATGCTCACCCTCCACTGTTTTGTCTGCTTGGCACCTTTTCATGTGAATATGAAGCAGCAATATATCCCAAAGAGATGTAACTGCCATTCCCATCTGACTGTTTTCCATAACCCTTGTGCCAAGTCTATAAAAGTCATCCCCTCTCCCCCTTAAAACAGAGATGTGACTTGACATGTGAGTGTTTGATCCCTTCATAGTGTGGGAGGGAATTTCCTGTGTTTTGGGAGAGGAGTGGATTATGCATTTAACAGTCATTTAATAGAGCAAATCCATAAATGATAAATGAAGTTACCTGTGTCTTGTAGTTTGCACCCATACATATGGTAGCAGAAATTCTCTTGCCTGCTAATGGATCAGTACCATTGCATGCCTTTGTTTTTAAATTAGGCGGTGGGATTTTGCTGGCCGAAATGGTATTGGATGATGAGAAGAAAAGGACTACAGTTCTGCTGCAGTCTTTGAACATGCTTGTGCAGACAGAGGGAAAGGAGAGAAGTGGCTCCGAGTACCGAGGTTTACTGGAACAACATGGATTCACAAATGTCAAAATTAGATTGATGGGAAATCTGTTAGATGTTGTCCTCTGTGTTAAGACCTAGAAAAAAATGGAGTTAGTCATAAAATGTGGATGTTGCTAGTCATGTTTGTTGTTTTGTAATTATGCAAATACATTCTCATTTTCCCATGAATATCATAAACAAGAAATGTTATGTCAGCTTTCTGAAGTTACTTTTAAAAATTTACTTTTAAAAGATTGATTGCATTTATTTTGAACTTGAGGAAAATTACACTAGATGATTCTGGCATCATTGATGGCAGTGATACTGTGACTGCACAATACCTGTAGTACCCTCAGAAATGAGTCTCCAGTCACAAATGGTGTCAGCAACCCTATGGCAGCATTCACGTTGCCAAGAAATCAGCTTCTTCATACTTGGTGCAATTAGAATAGACCAGTTTTCAGACCAGCACACGTTGCTTTGCCCGTTTTGTGAGGTTAATGGAGGTTTCATTTCAATACTCCCATCGTCAACCATTTTAATATCACTTTATGTTACTCTCTACTGTAAATAAAGAAACATTCTCTAATGAAGCCTGGAAACTGCTACTGCAATGGCGTAGTCAGGGTTGGAAACAGAACTGGAGCAGCAGCTCGTCAGAAGAGTCAAGACAGACTCCTCTGCCTTCTCTGAGGTTTCTGGAAAAAGTTGCATAAAAGCGCAAGTTTCATCTGTGATTATAACTGGTTCAAGAACATCCTCCTCCTCCTTAGCCCTATTCAATTTGTGAGCTTTTATGAAAGTAGATAGCAGAACATGAGATTAGGTAAAGAACAGAAAAAAAGTGCAGAAACAGAAGGAAAAGCATGGTGCTAAAAGAGAAGAGGATTTCCCCTGTCAGGTACATCTGAGCTCCCAAGGTGAACTACATAGGACAGTTTCCTCTTGACAGAACAGTTTCCTCTTGACAGAACAGTTTCATGTCACAAAAGTTATGTATAGTTTACCTTCATTCTTCAACACTTCAGAGTCCCAGAGCATGAAGTTCTTTTTTAATCAGTAGAAAATCTTACAGGGGAAAAAAAAACCCCAGCCTTGTACACATTGTATGCAAGTATTAACATTCAATTACAAGCTTTTTTTAAAAGACAAATACCCTGTGAAGCTGTGTGGGCCCGCCTGAGAATTTGCAACACAGCCTTTCATTAACTGCATCCAAAATACAGTTCTATGACACCATATGTGCCTAACCCTGTGTGGGAACCTGAGTCACCTCGCTCTGCCTGTATGATGATTTAGAATATAAACCAGCATGCAATTTACTTCCTATTTTTTGATGTGCAAAAAAACAGATACAGGTGACATATAATAGTGTATCTCACTGCAGCAGTGACGAAGGCTGTGCCTGGCACATCCTGGACTCACACCGTGCCCTTTGACAGAGATGCTCTCATTTTGAAATCCTGCAGAGTACATACATGTGTCAGCAGTGGTTTCAGACATCTCGGCTACTGCAACTTTGTGGTTCACCAGTCATCCATTAAAAAAAAAAATGCTTGGCTTTATTTACTTTTGTGGGAAATATCCATCAAAAGTGAAAGCAATAACAAAAGGTGTGCATGAACTAGTGCCCTCCAGCAAGGACAATTTCAAGACTTTTAGAAACAACAGGTATAATTTCAGACAGAAGTTTGGCCATTGGGTGTAAAATTTTACTTTCAGCATACAGTAAAATTAGCAGAAATTACAGGTAGAGAGCAGGAATGTCCTGGTAGGGGTAGAGGCCCTGCATGGGCAGCCTGAAGAAGAACTTTTCACAGCATCTAACTTCGATTGTCCAAACAAGAAGCTGGGACTACATTTCCCCATCAACCATACAGGAAACCATGGTTCTTCGGCATTCTAGTGTGTTGGATCAGTTCCGTGATGGGCAGAAGAGCACAGCTGTGACATTTGGCACTGCAGTGGTGAGGAGGAGCAGGTGGGAACAGCACCTGGATATAAGGAGATGTATTAGCATTACCCTGGGAGTGGGGAGTGCAGAGACAAATTGCCTCCACCCAACGACTGCTGCTCCTGCCACCCAGGGCCCCGCACAGAAATCGGGGCCTCCGTCTTACGCTGGCTTCCAACAGCTGCCACCGAATGAGCTTCCCGGTTGGCTCCACTGGTTGGTCCTACTCGCTCGCCAACCGCCCGGGCTCACAAACCCGTACCCCGAGACCGGTGCTCCCCTGCCTCGCGCTCTGCTTCGTGCCGTGCCGCGCGGCGCACACCGTTTCTGTGAGCGCGGCCCGTTAGCTTGTACTGGCCCCCGTGCGCTCTACCGAGAGCGGCCGCAGAAACCGCCTCCGAGAGCGACCGTTGCGCAAAGCACCGGGGGAGCCACAGCACGACCTGCACAGGGCGCTGCCTGCCCGGCCCAAGCCGGCCCCGCCGCAGTGCCGAGCCGCCCCGCAGGGGCCGGTCTCAAGACGGAGGCAAGGCCTCTCGCCCTTCACAGGTGGCGGCGGCGGCGGGGCTAGCGGGCCCGCAACGCCCTGGACGACGCGGCACTGCACCACTGGCGCCGCAAGGGCGGGGGGAGGGCGCGGCAGGCGGGGAACCACGCCTCACCGCCCGCCGTAACTGCCGCCCTGAGGCGACCCGGCCCCGCCCGCCCCGGGCAGGGAGGCCCCCGCCCCCTGGGCTGTGCGACCAATGGGGCATCGGGAGGCGGGGCCGGCGGGCGCCGGCATTTAGCTCATGCGCGACCACGGGCCCGCCCTTTCGGCTTGAGCGGCAGCGGCGTTTCTTTCCCGACGGCTCCGGCGCGGCGCGAACATGGCGGACCAGGCCATCTCCTTCCTCAAGGACTTTCTGGCGGGCGGCGTTGCCGCCGCCATCAGCAAGACTGCAGTGGCGCCCATCGAGCGGGTCAAACTCTTGCTCCAGGTCAGCGGCGCGGCCGAGCCCGGCGGCAGCAGGCAGCGGGGGCAGCCCGGCCCCTTTCCCTCGCAGGCGCCCGCCGAGGCCCTCGCGGGCCGGGCCCAGAGGGGAGGAAGGGAGAGAGGAAGGAGGGAGGACGGGTGCGCGGGCGCGCGCCCCCGCGGAACAAAGGGCGCGCGCGGGGCGGCGGCGACTGGCCGGCAG
>VYZX01018116.1:11370-26391 GCA_013401335.1 Brachypteracias leptosomus
GCGCGCGCGGGGGCAACGGGGAAGCCGGTTCCGCTATGAGGGGCGCGGCGGCGCGGCCGGGGGGCGGGCCGCGAAGGGAGCGAGAGGGAGGGGCGAGGGGGCGTCTCCCAGTGTCATTTCCGCCCCGGTCCTGGCGCCGAGCGCGCAGAGGACGAGGGGAGAGNAAGGCCTCTCAGCGTTATTCTGGCTGCCCCTCCACTCGCGGGCTTGCTTCACTACCTCTGTCGGGAAGAGCTGCTGCCTCCAGGTCGCCCCGGTCTTCACGTACTTGTCTTGTGCTTGTCTTCTTTCCTCGTGGCTGGCCCTCCTTATTTTGGCAAGTCCCAAGCTCTGAAAAAGCTGGGAAGCAATTTTAAGCCTTTTTCTGGTTTTTAGGATTGCCCAGGGTCTCTTGCATCTGTAGTTCTTTCTGCACATACGTGCTCTGGTTTTGTGTGTAAAACGTAGGCTTTTAATTCTTGAGAATTAACCCAAGATAATCCTTAGGTTCTTTGGCTTACACCAAAATTACAAATAAATAACAATTTTTCTTAGTCTTAAGATTTGGATTCTGACCCAGGAGTTTTTGCTTGGAAGTTTGCTATCACAGCTGGTGTGTCATGGTTAACAGAGGCTTAATCTCTATGCATAACTTCCATCAGGCATTCAGGCTTAACAAATCTTTGTTTTGTAGTAGAAGCAGACATAAGCTTAGCTGTAGTGAAGGTCTGTCAAGGCATGCAGTCAAAATATCTATTTTTATTTTCAGGTACAACATGCAAGTAAACAAATTGCCGCTGATAAGCAGTACAAGGGTATCATCGATTGTGTAGTGCGTATTCCAAAGGAACAAGGGGTGCTGTCTTTCTGGCGAGGAAACTTGGCAAATGTCATCAGATACTTCCCAACTCAAGCGCTCAACTTTGCCTTCAAGGATAAGTATAAGCAGGTGTTCCTGGGAGGTGTAGACAAGCACACCCAATTCTGGAGGTATTTTGCTGGTAACCTGGCTTCTGGTGGTGCAGCTGGAGCCACTTCCCTCTGCTTTGTCTACCCCTTGGATTTTGCAAGAACCCGTTTGGCTGCTGATGTTGGAAAAGCTGGCGCAGACAGAGAATTCTCCGGTCTAGGGGACTGTCTAGTCAAAATTACCAAGTCTGATGGTATTCGTGGCTTGTATCAAGGGTTCAATGTCTCTGTCCAAGGCATCATCATCTATAGAGCTGCCTACTTTGGGATCTATGATACAGCAAAAGGTAAAATTTCAGAGGGGATCTGATAAACCAGTGTTCAAAATTGTATTGTTTATGTCAGTTTTTGGATGTTACTGTGTCTGTCTGTAGCGAGGGTGGAGGGGGATATTGGTCCCAGCATCAGTGACACTGCAGTGTTCAAGGCAAAACTCAGGCATGTGTTGATGACAGCAGGCTACTTTCAAGTACTCCTGGTTTTGTACTTAAAAGGAGTTTCTCCAAATATCAGCAAAGCCTGTTGGTAACCATGCGCAATTTTAATAAGTTCTTTCTTGCCTAGTGTGTTAATGTATTTATATTGGACCAATTCAAATGTGTTTAGCAAACAGGATTGAGTGGTGCTTTTACATAGCACTTGTTTGTTAATCTTGACATTTAAGCGTAAAAGTTATTGATAATTTATGGTTTAATTCACAGAGACAGTGACTTGGTTTAGCGACATTTATTTCTAAAAAGAGTAGAGAATGGTTAGATTTCTTCTCATGCTAGTCTGAAAAGAATCCTGGTGCTTAAATGTTACCTGTTTTGATTACTGAGAAGAAAATAAGCTAAATTTCCTCAAATGTTTTTTATGTTGTTTCAGCATGTTTCTGGTTTATGTCTTGTTGCAATTTCAAAGTATGGCTGTAGAACACTTCATAATAGTTCATCTAGTAAAGTGGCTGTTATGCAGTGAATGAACTGGAGGAGTTTAAAAAGCTAATTACTTTTTTTTATTTCAGGCATGCTCCCAGATCCCAGAAATACTCACATTGTTATCAGTTGGATGATTGCCCAGACGGTGACTGCTGTGGCTGGTGTGGTCTCCTATCCCTTTGATACGGTGCGGCGTAGGATGATGATGCAGTCAGGACGCAAAGGAGGTAGGCTGTTAAATCTGTGCAGTTCTTTAAGCAGCATTAACAAAGATGGTTTGGGGTTTTTTAACTCTGATAGTCATCCCTCAGCACTTACTGTTCCTTGCTGTGTAAATCTGGTTTGTTACATTACATTTAAATGATAGGAGGAAATGCAGTAGGGCTGAACTTGTGGTCTTGGTCAGGAATGATGCTGAAGACTTTTCTTTATAGAATATGAAATGGGCAAATGGACTGCCTATTGGCATTTGCTAATTAAATGAAGGTAATTATAGTATAATTACAGTATAATTGCCAAAAAGAAGGCTTAACATTTTCATAAGTTTTCTGTTGCCTCAACTAATGTTGTGCTACAGTCTTAAAATGTGGTTTGGGACATCACAAAGTAGAGAAGTGAAACAGATCAGTTCTTAAAAACATTTAAGATACAATTACAGGAGTTAAAAATGACCTTTTGCTTTTTTTCTACAGCTGATATCATGTACTCTGGAACAATTGACTGCTGGCGGAAGATTGCAAGGGATGAGGGAGGAAAGGCTTTCTTCAAGGGTGCATGGTCCAATGTCCTCAGAGGCATGGGGGGTGCTTTTGTGCTTGTCCTGTACGATGAATTCAAGAAAGTCATTTAAACAGCCTGACTAGAATTGGAAATCGAGTTGAGCAGATCATGTAGAATAACTACCATTATGGACCATTGACCTTCAAGAAATTCCTGTGAGTCTTATTTATCGGAGCCAGATGATATTTGTAGATGGGGCTAGAAACTGACATAGAGGACTGATCCATTTCTCAGTAACACACATGAAGACACTGAATCTGGCAGTTCAGTGTGGTGACTTTTTTTTTTTCCAGCAATGAGTGGGTGGCGTCGGTTCTGGGTCCAAAGCAGCTGGATCCAATTTAGGCAGAAAAAAAAATTGCTTGCCTGTGGATCAGTCCTCGGTTTCAAGTCCTATCTTCTAGGACCATAAAATTGTATTTGAAAGTACTTGCTAACAAATCATGTTCTTTTCCACTTGTACTGAAGCACTATGTACCATTTTGCACAAGCTGAACATCTAGCAATTTTGTTCTTAAATTGGGGCATTCTGCTGTAAAACAATAAACATACTTACTCTATCTGTGTTGAAATTATTACATAAAAGCTTTGGGAAAGCCTCTTTTGTTTGAAAACTTGTTTCAGATAATGGTTCCTCTGATACACTTACACTGCACTCTGTAACAGAATAAGCTTGATTTTTTTAGAAACAAAAAATATAATTGAATGTGAGAACTCTTGGGTGGGGAGGGGGAGCATGGGTTATACTAATAGAAACTACTCCCATTCTTTGTGCCTGGTAGTGTATCATGGGCTGCTGCAAGTTGCTTTTTGCATGATTCTTAGAAATGGATTTGCAACTTTTCCTATGATCTAAAATGGGGGGTTTTCTGTTGTAGCGCTAGGAGAACCCCAAGTCCCAAGGACAGCTAAAGTAATTCTCTTGCCTTTGGTAAAACAGCTTAAAATAATTTGGGTTGTTGTTTTTTTTTTAAATCAATATAGAAAGCAACATCGCATTCATGCAAAAACCCAGGAACCTAGTAAATGCCTTCAACTTCTGAGTAACCGATGTATTGTATTGCTGCTATCTGGAAACGCTGATTGTGCCATTCGAGATACTGTTTGGCCTGATCTGTAGCAGTGGTCAATACCTCTGGAAGGTGAATTTAATCTGAAATGAGCTTCATTCTGAGAGGTGAATGCGGGGTGTGGGAGGGATTATGTGTGCTTCTGTGTAGCTGTAAAATACCGACCAAGGTAGGTCAGCTTTCAATATGGACTGGTTGGTGTCTGGTTCTGGGGAAGACCAAAATCAGACTGAATGATTTCTCATACTGCTGTTTGAGATAATGTAATGCCTATGTGCTGTTCTTCATATGTATATAATCTTACTTTTGTACTTTGTAATCTGCAAAGACATGGTAGCAGGACCAGTAAAGGAAAACAAGGCGTTCATCTTCCAGTTGTAAGAACTCTCCCTGTACCTTAAGAAAGAGTATGTTACCGTATGAGTTGTTGAAGGCTGGCTGATCTGGCTTGAGTTCTGTGTGCCTTCCGAGGTTGCTATTCAAGATGAAGTATTTAAATTAACTACTTGGCTTTGGCTGATTATTACCTTCCCCTCAAACATGGTTTTCCTTTCTCTTTTCACTGTTGCACAAGTGCTGCCTTCACCATCTCTGTATGAATGTAAAGCACATCAGGCAGCTACTTTGTACATGGGCTAATAGCAAACCTTACATACCTGCTGTGAGTGGCTTTGTCCTCTTCTGTAACTCCCTTGTGGTTCAGGCAGGTCATTTGCTGTTGACCTTGCCAATCTGCTGTTTCAGTTTTAATTGTATTGATTTAGGGGAGCAGGGGAAGGGTTTTTGTCTATACAGATATTGCTTAGGTTTTTCTGTGTCAGTGACTGGAAAGGCAGAGACAATGGCAGCATACCTCACATAACCTCAGTGCAAGTGTGGTGGCCCAAGCCTTGTGAGGAGGAACAAAACATGATGATTACTTGAGCAACCCCTGAAAAGGGGAGGATGTTTTTCACCTGGCCTCCCCTCTCCCCTCCAGAACTAGGTTTTAACCAGAAGAAATAGGAAAATAAATCAGTGCAAGTGTAGGTGTTTTTTTAAGTGGAACTGCAATTTACTGATGCTGTGAGTTCAGCATGTACTTACTACTTGGTGTTCTTTTTTTTTTTCCATATATGGCTTCCCTTAGTCATGCAGCAGCGATTTTCAATGTGTGATTATGCAGTGTGGGAACATAAGAGGCAAACAATAAATGAGACTTTTAAAAAAAGCATTTGTTTTCTGCCTTATTGAAACAGTTGTTGAAATGTATTTATTTTAAGAAGTATTTTTAACATGAAAGTATCTGTAATTTGTAGAAGAAAATGCTGGTATCTAAAACCTGTGTTTTTAGAAGGCATTGGAAAAACAGCTTGCACACTTAGAAAATAAATAAAATGCATTGGCATGAGAAAATCTTTACATTTAAAACCCAGTTATTAAATCTTATTATAGACTTTATTCCCATTCTCACAATTTGCACTGGATGTTTTTTTAAATAATGTCTGTGGGTTAAGTCCATATTAATATTGCATATTAACTTTTGCTTTGGAAGTGAGCTTATGAAATGGCTGACTGGCAGCCCAGTGTTAATAGTTACTTTTGGCAAGTGTCATTTTATTTCCCATTTTGTTTTGCATAAAGTTCATCAAATATCCTGTGACAGTTTGGTATTGCTGGTTCCAAGGTTGAAGGGCAATTTACGTAGCTAGTTTCTGCTTCAGCAAATACTCTGGGTATATAAAAATTATAAACTGGGGGAACTAACTACTGTGGCGTTCTTAAGCAGTCCTGTCATTGTATAGGAAGTTATTGTATACAGAGGAAAGAAGCTTCATGACAGTCAAGACAGGAAGTAAGTTTCTTCTGTGTTGTGGATAAGACGTCTTCTCGCATGAGGAAGTAAAAACCTTGGCAAGGTTCAAGCAAGTCTTCACAGTAGGTGTTGGCAGAAAAGCTGAGCTTCCAGGCATTGGGTTTTTGAATAAAGGGGAATGAAATTTTACTGATTTTTTCCACTTCTTTCCCCTGCTCCATTTTGGGTGACATTCTATGGGTGTTTATATTAATTTCTGGTCTGGTTTGAAGTACTCCTTGTTGTCATGGGGATCCATGTTTGTCTTTCATGTTGGGGAATCCAAATGCATCGTTTTGGAAAGTCAGGTCATCTCTTCAACTGTAGTTACTTCCTCGGTGCAACTTTTTTTTGGTGGATTTGCATATTCTGTCTAAAGAGAAAGAAAGTTCCATGGCATGCAATAAGCTACAGAGTCACTTGATCAGAGAACATTTCTAAACATGAGATACATAAGTACCAAAGGTACCTTGTCTTGCTGTTGCTGTATGTAAGAAATTCTTGCAAAGAGGAAAAAAACACCTTTAAGGACAGTTAAGGATCATTTGACTTTTAACGTGTATGATCAGTAGTAACTACTTGTCAGCAGAAGGAAAAGGACTAAAACTTGATTTAAAACAGACAATAGAAAAAAAATATTCAATGAGTATTGGCTCAGCTTTTCATATGTAGGCATTAAGTAGACTTAGAGAAAGTACTTTGGTTGCTATCAGAGTTTTACGTTGATTAACCTGGAGTTGTATGAGTGGGAGTTGCTAGTTAAGATCGTAGTACTGATACAGCTCTTGGGTCTTAAAATATTGAAGGGAGAGAAATTTGTTTTTTGAAAAAGTAGGAGGGATGGTACTGGGGAGCGGGGGGGAAGGCAAACTTGCTGTCATTCTTAAGGGTATGTTGCAGAACATCCAACCAGATGTCTTGGTGGGGAATTTTGTCTTGGAAATTTGGGATTGGTAATC
The DNA here is from genome assembly GCA_013401335.1 of Brachypteracias leptosomus. Taxonomy (NCBI): domain Eukaryota; kingdom Metazoa; phylum Chordata; class Aves; order Coraciiformes; family Brachypteraciidae; genus Brachypteracias; species Brachypteracias leptosomus. The sequence continues at coordinate 17,882 of VYZX01018116.1, forward strand.
GCTGCAGGGCTTCATGGTTGTGGCATTTTGTGCTACTTAGCCATTCTCTGAGGAAAATAATGCATCTGCACACCAAATGTCTTGCAAGTTCTTGGAATGTATTTAATTCAGGAAAAGAGGAAAACAAAGTATTGAAGAGTAGTTCTGAGTGAGGGTGAAGAAAGCATTTGGGGTAAGAATAACCAAAAAATGAAGCAAGATGAATGAAATTGAATTAGAGGAATGCAAGGCATCTGGTGCACTGAGTGAATTACTTGGTAGGATCTTGCCTACAGCAAATACAAAACCTGGCAGTTCTTCAGCATGAGTGTAAAGAATATAAGTGCAAACTTAGTGCAGAAAGGTTAGGGTTGTAAATCATGATTTTTTTCAGCGATCTAAGGAAAAGCTGTATTGTGAAACAGATCAAATAATGTGAAAGGTCATCAAGTAAGTAGGGACAAAATGGGGAAATGCAAGCTTTGAAAATGTGTGATTAGCGAGGATGTCACAAGTTTCAAAATAACTCACAAATGTATTAACACTAAATGCCAGGAAAGAGAGTGTCCTGGTATTCAGTGGAAAATGGGAGCTCTCCTGAGATAACCTATTTGTGCTTTACTGTCTGCTTTGAAGAATTACAGCGTTCAATCAGTGTTAAAGACACCTGAGTGTGGAGAGAAGAGGTAAAATAAAACTAAGACTACATTAAAATAGGTGAAAAAGAGTCTAGTAACTGTTCAGACACATCAGAAACTTAAAAATTCTCTTCACAGTGCCTGTTGGCAGGTCTGAGTCAACCTGAGCTGATGGCTTCACTTGAACTCTGACGATGACTGCTGAGAAGTTACTGCCTGTGGGGAAGCGCCTGTGCCATGTTGTACAAAACTATGTCCACAAAGGCTTCTGGGCTGTAGTGGAGTGGTGTGAGTAATTCTGGTAGTATATGCCCAGGAGTTTAGTAAACGCAAGCAATCTGGAGAGTGCAATTTTTGAAGGACTGCTTGCTACTTTACTAGCAATTACTACTTAACAATATGATAATAGACTACATAGAGATGCTGCAGAATATTGGTTGAACACAATTTGCACAAAACACCTAAACTGTCAGAGAGAATGACAGTTCGTAGCTGCGCTGAAATGAAGAGGAAGGCTTAAGCTGTTGAGAGTTTCCAACCCTGTACATTTTGCTGATTCAGTGGAACAGGATTTTTACTTGAGTATAGGAGAGGCTTACAAAATATATATTCAAATTGTATTATGATCACTGATATTTAAAAACGCCAGTGGAAAATGCTTCGTCACTTAGGTTATTTTCATAGTATTAGCAGCAACTTAGCAGTACTGGTACAGACAGAAATTACCAGTGTCAGTAAAAGTGATAACTTAGGTCTTAAACTGTGTTCGCAAATACATACAGGATAATTGCTAGTCTCAGCACTGGTGTAAAACATTTCTAGTTTCAGAACAGCATACTTCGCGTGAGAGCAAATTAGTTGCTAATGGACCAAATGTAACACTCATTTTTATATGCCAGTTCTTCTAGTTTTTGACCTGTCACAGTCAATAGTTAACAAATTTGATTGAATTGAAAAGAAATTGTACCTGGAAATCTTTTTCAGTTGATGCATTAAATATGTCTCTTGGTTGCGGTATGGGAGGAAATATGCTCTTGAAGCTGCAGTACCTTAGGGTAGAAGATGGGATTGTGAAGAAACTGAAAATACTGCTAATATAACTTATAAACATTTTGTGTTGTACCTTAAGGACACTTTTTACTTTCAAGATTGAATAGCTATTGCTCTTCAAATCACCAAGTGAAAAGTAAAATATTTTGAGTATAGGCTGGTGGGTAACTATTATTACACTTATTATTTAGGTAACTAAAAATAATTTTGTGACAAGAGGCAGATAAGTATTTTATTAAACAATGACTTTGAATAGACCACATGGCATAACTTTACTCCACCACTGAGAAGTTCTGTCAAAATAATGACATGTTCATTTGTCCTGATTCCCTCCTGTCTGATGCTGTATGAAGCCAATAGCTTCAAAGCAATATGGATGTTAAATACTTAAAAGTAAGAACATAAATGTTTTTGCAGGATCTGGTGGAATCAATCACTTCCTTAATCATCCTTTCCCCCTTTTTTACTTGCAGTGATTTTGCATGCCCAAGTGCCATCCACAACAATACTGGTAATAAAACTTAATGATATTGATTATCAGATTATTTTAAGTTTGTAGGTAGGAAGGTAGGAGAAATGCGTTTCATACAAATAGTACTATATCAATAGTTTCTGCATCAATAAGGTTGATTTACCTTTTGAAAAGACAATATTGGAGCAGTGTCACTGAGATTGTTCCAAGTGCTATCAGAAATAAAATCAGAAAGATAAAGTGGTCTTTCCCTTGACCTGAAACATCCAAGAGAGAACTATCTTAGCATGCCAAAAAGCTACCATTGTGACTGCCAGTAATGAATGCAGGCTTCTCCTAATTTTTTTTAAATAATCTAAAGGACTTTAACTTGACTTCTTACAGAAACTTATTAGAAAGTTCAAGTACACATGAAGCATTTCAAACCTTTTCAAACATTTAAAATGTAGAGAATTAAAACAAAAAATAATCCAGAAAAGGAGAAGAAACAGAGGCACAGAATGAATAAAAAAAAGTAAAAGTGGTGGAACTGTAAAAAGAATGTTGAGGAAAGGGTGAAAAGGAAGATGCAGAAGGAAAGGGTGATATTCACGGCAAAAACTTAGAACTGAAAGGTAGCCTTAGCACTTTGGACTGAAGACAAAACTGTCTCTCTTGGCCTGCTGCTGTAGCTCTGGCATCTAAGTAACTGCTGCCTTCACAATCCCAACTAATCACAGGCTGATATCGGCCTCCATTGCCATATTATTGGAGCTTCTCCACATTAATTTCCATCCAGTTGCTTCTATGTCGTTGAATTAAGAATTAAGATTTTATTTGTACCAGTGAGTGTGAGGGAGACAGGGAGGCAAACATAGTAGTGCTGAAAAACAATCTATATTAAAATAATGTTTCACAGTCTTACCAAACTCGATGGGTTCACTCCATTCCCCCCAGTTTGAGCTTATGAGACAGTTTTTTCCACTTGCTCTGATTTTCATAATGTATTTTTTTTCCTTATTGTAATTTTGGAATTCATATTTGTTGTTCCTTACCTAAAATCAAAGCAATCAGACTGCATTTCACCCTATAGGCAAATATTAATAAAATATGGGGTTTAATTTCCTGATACAATTTCTGTAAAAAGCTAATTTGTATTATTTTGTAGGCATGTACTTATTAAATGCTCTCCCCAAATTTAAAACCATGATAAATTAATCTTGCCACCAAATCTTTCTGGTTTTTGAAATTTAAAGTTGGATTTTGAAGTTTGTTGGGTTTTTAATTTATTTTACTATGCTTTAAGGATACTTTTTTCACTGTCTTTGTTTATGGATCCTAAAAAAACCAGAAGGACAAAAAGCTGAAACTGGAAAAGTACCCTGTAAATTCACCTTGCAATCTTTACAGGGATTAATCATGCAAATATTCCCTGGATGGTGCCTGTCTTTAATAAACAGACCAAATGTTTTTGAGACAGTGCAATAACAGATATGTATAATCTGGACTCATATTGCCAAGCCCAAGATGCTTCAAGGGCTGAGGACCACGATCATTTGTCAGGGGAAGACTGACAGCGTGTATTAACTTCCACAGCTTTTGGAGATCTTAACATTCCCTCCGTCTAGCTGTCCTGAACTACAGTGGTACTTTTCCAATTTTTATTAAGCAAAATGTCACATCTGTCTGAAGCAAAATCTATTTGTACAATAAATGGAAAATATGAAGCTTTGTGAAATGCATGGAAAATTCTACCTAGTGTAAGCTACCCCATCCAAAAGGGATGTATTAAGTTTACACATGGAGATACCACAGGGACATATTTTCTTGAATTCTTATATTGATATAATAATTATAGTTCTAGAAGCAAGTACATTTTATATAATTATATTTATATGCTTAAGTGGGCAAAAGCACAAATTCGTATGACAAGAATACTTACTCTTACAGGAGGATCCATTCTCTCTTCTTCAGGCTCATCCTGTAAACCAAAGAAAAATCTTCATTTTTATTATTTTCTTGTAAAATAATCAAGTATTTCTCTGTCTTTTTTTTCTTCTAATTTTCTTGCTTATAAGGATTATAAGTAATTTTAAACTGAAATTTTGGATATTCTGCTCCAGTGATGTCCTAGAATATAGCACTTCATTCAGAGAAAGGGAAGAAAACACAAATTATTTGCCAGCAATTCTGAGAAGCTGTATTTGCCTCGAAGGTCATATTTACACTGTATATTCTAATTCAGGAGTATATTCAAGTTACACAAGCAATCAAATCCTCCTCCAAACACAGCAGATCTGGAAACTGATTTCACAATAGTTTGATAGCATGGCACATAAAATTAATGTGAATAGCAAATTTGCCTTCTTTCCAGTCAAAGTCCTTGTAATACATCTGAGAGATCCATACTCAGGTCTTTTCCCCAAAGTACTGTGAAAAGCTACTTGCACATCCCATACAATCAAAATTTAATTAACTAGAATCAAACATTGACATGGATCAAAGAATGTAAACATTTTGAAAAGAAGGATAGGTTAAAAAATGAGTGTACAAAATCAACAGCAGTGACTTTGACAAGGATCCTAGAAAACATTGAAAAGCGGAGATCCTGGAAACATCTATCACATGTAATGTCAGAAGGATAGCTGGCATTATGGAAAGGTCAGAAAGGTGTTATTGGAAGGAATGTCTCGTTTCAGAAAATACACCCGCGGTGTATGTTGCATTATAAAGTAGACTAGTAGTTCCTCATTACTCATTGTCAGCTGAGATCTTTCAATTTAGCCTGTGCTGTGAATGAGGAGGGTGAAAATGAGTTACTTAAATTTCAGATATGCGGTGTCATTTTAGCTGCCTTACCTCTGATGGCCCCTCCCAAAAGGTGTGAGTTACATCTACTGCCTCCACGTAGGTACTTCTAGTACCTTCAGTACTTATAGCAGCTTAAGGGGAATGAGGCACCTGCTGCTCAGCTGCATGAAGCCCTAGATGTGCATTGACTCTTACGGGACATCTGTGCTACTTTGCAGGCACGTTAAAGAGTCTCAGTCTGTGAGATGAATTTCACACTCAAATGTCATCTATTGCATCCCACCCATTCTGACTGCAGCATGGGAAAGAAGAGGTAACGTATATTTCTTTAAAAGAAATGTTTTGATAATTTTTCTTGAGTCATATCTTGTAATCTATATCTTTATGTAAAATATTCTAAGTATTTCACAAAATATTTTACTGTAGGGTTATGCTTTGAAGAGAGCCAGGCCTGGGGGGATGAGGAGGCCAGCTGCAGATCAAAGCAGACAGAATGTATTGATGTGCTAACGGCGCCACAGTTAAGATAAACACTTTGGAGGGGAGTATGTGAAGTGTGTAAGAACAGGATGTGTTTTGTAGCCAGCGGTAGCGCTTTCAAGGACTCGTACTTGAAGCCTGCAACCAATCATGTACTGACTGCTGCCCGTAGAGAAGCGTGTTACTGTATAAATATCGGGGTGATCCGTGAATAAAGGGTTGACTTATGCACATCATATTGGTGTTTGTGTCATCCGGGCCTCACAACCCCACATTTTACTTTCAAGTGACACTAGCCAGCTGCAAAGATACATGTATTGCAATTGCTCCTTGAAATCACTCCCAAGGTAGATACTATTAATGCATGCAAGATACAAAATCCAGATAATCCAAACAGCCTGCAAGCTGCAGGCCTTGTTTTGAATGAATTAATGAGTTCTAATGATGTATTGCTTTATTGGAGTTGTATATTTATTTTTAACCCTTGGCTTACCTTCCCTGTAAAAAAAAGCATTAGGAATTGCCACTATGGTAAACTTCTGAGCTGTGGCTGGGAAATGGGAGTAGGTAGGGAGCACTGATTTGTCATGGTGCAGATGTCATCCATTTGTGGAAATCATGAAATGGTAAAACAAATATCCCAGGGATGGGAAGGAAGAGTGCTATTTCTTGCATCTTCATCAAACTCCTGGGCTTAAAGAATTTTCCTGCTCTTTGTTCTTAGGGGCGTTAAAATCAGGTCCTTTAGACACTGAGATTTGTGGAGAATTTGACACAAGTGACAAGTGACAGCCTCTCTGCTCTGTCATACTTTGTGCTAACTGGACATACACAAGCTATGGTAAAGTATACATTCTATGTTGTCCTACACTTACCATGGTCACCATGGTAAGTCAGCAGTGGTTTGCCTATAGCGTAGGAGAAATCCCAGCTCACTTTTGGTGCTACATGTTTACATCTCAGATGATAGCCATTTTGGGTTCCTCTCTTATAGCCAATAGAAGGAAACACTTTGAGGACACGATTTGTCTGTCCTCTACCTTGGAAGGACATGGGTAACACCACACCTAACTGCAGAGAGAGTAGAGGGTAACTCACTGAGAAGCTAATGCACCTATTTCAGACATCTACTCTGGGCCTGTGTGAACTTTCCCCTAAGTTGCTAGTATATAATTTTTCAGAAGAGTGGTTTCTGTTTCAGTACTGTTTGATAGACACTGCGTAGATTGGGGGGGTTGGCTTAATCAGATTCTGGGGGAAGGATGGCATCTGATGGAAGGCTGCCAAAGGGCGAAAGACCAGTGGGAGAGGTGGTGGAGGAGAGGTGTGGAGGCTGAGGAGTGAGAAACAGTCCCATGTGCTGAAATTGAAGAGTGACTGTGAGCTTTCCAGAATCTGCAAAATGCCATCAGAGTGGCTGAAGCTAAGGTGCCCTGGGAAGCAGGACAAGCAAGAGGGTCCCTGGCCAGGGCTAGAGGCTGCCACCAAGACAATGCCCTTGTTGCAGATCACAGGCTGCCATCATGTGGTCATCTCCTGTGAAGTCATCTTTCCTGCTTATGCAGGAAAGCATCTCAAGTGCTCTCCTAGTCTTTGGACACAGACTCTTTATAACATTTCCCTACTTTTCTGCTTTGCACATCTGGTTAGTTTGAAATAAGGTCTTAGCAGTGGGATGTGAGACCAGCAGAGCTGGAGCAGGAGGACATCATAGCTTATGAGAGAGAAGTCAATAAGTAAAAGAAACAGAAGTTTGCATGTTATAGATATGAATGTATGTAGGTATGGTGCCAAATACAAATCAAGACATTGTTTTTACCTTATTTTGTATGCTAATTTCATACTGAAAACACTTTACATTTCCCGCATGACTTCTAAGAGGTGGCTGCCATGTAATTATGCAACCTGCTGAATCTGTAGTACAATTGACAGTGACATTTAATGGAGGAGTGAGTATTTCTGGAAAGAAATGAAATAATTAATGTAGACACGGTCAGTAATCAGCTATAACATGTGTTCATAGCAAAATACATGTAAAATTGAGGCAACTGATGTACAACTGTACGCTACTGATGTTAACAAATATTATCTGTTAGGAGTAAAATACAGTAGCAAAACTTGGGAATATATATATTGGAATAACTTGGAAATATATACTTGTTGGGCAACTGAAGTAGCTGAAATTCATCTTAAAAAAAGTGTGAAGGATTTTATGTAATTCAGGAGTACAGTCAGCAGAGTTCCATTATCTTCTATCTGATTTTCACATTGACAATGAAACCCCCATAGGAAAAAAGACAGAAGATTTTGTGTGTGGTGTTATTTATGTAGAAGATCCAGTCATCTAAATTTGAGTGCCTAGAATATGGTTGACTAGGTGTGATCTAAGTGTCTAACCATTGTAGTCAGTGGAGACCCCATCAATAAGGGTCTGTGATGTCTGCAAAGCTGTTTGGTGCACCATGGATCACACATGCTTGTCTGAATAGCTCTGGGCTTTACAGACTGCACCACCAGCTGCAGGCAGGAGTCAGTCTCACCCTGTGCATTTCAGACCACATAGGACACAGAAGGATGCTGGTCTCAGATCCTGGGCCACATCTGTAAGCCTTATGGATGCCTCAAGTGTCTGACAGTGTCTCAGATAGCACTAGAGGAATGTTTTTAGGCAACTGGATCCTGTCCCAGATCTCTGGAGCTTAAACACCTAGCTCACACATCGGAACCCTCATATTTAACTAATGACATCCCTCTGGTTTTAGGATATCTTGCTCTTGTGGTTCTTGGGGAGGAATGGAATTAAGGGATGGCAAAATGAGCCCGTCAGAAAGGTGGCCTTGAAAATCTAACCATTGTGTTTCATCACTTGGATTCCAAGGATATATTCACACCACTTCTCTAAGCAGTTATTTCAGGCTCCCTTTGCTTTTGCTTGTTTTAGTTAATTTTTGGAACTATATTCTGTCAGCTATCAGGAGCAAAGTCTGTCCTGCATAGCATGGTCTTGCTATGGCTACAGACTTTATTTTATTCTTCTTTTCTTTTCGGAGGAAAATTCACTACTTCCTTATTTTATAAAGCAGTAATAATAATAATAAAAA
>VYZX01018119.1:0-41990 GCA_013401335.1 Brachypteracias leptosomus
CATTGATCTCCCGCCGCATTTAGGTTAGATATCTCTGCTGTCTGCCACTGATGCCTCAGGCCCTCTATGTCTTAATTTGGCTAGATTAAAGAAACTGTATGGCTTTAGTATTCAATTCCCTAAGCATACATTATTAGAAAGTTTTTTCTGTACTTGCCCAGGTTTGTACATTTTTTGGGGCATGGGTGGTGAGTCTTGCCAACAGAGCTCCAGTGAGGTTTCATCCTGTCACTTAGACACTGCATCGATACTTCCTTCCTTCAATATATTTGAAATATATTACTTGATGCCTCCTTCCAGCTACTGTCTCATGCTGACCTTGTGGCAGACTGTGACAAATTGTGACTCAAGTCACATGCTTTGGGTATTCTCTGAAAAATGTCTTGGATCTCAGCAAAAGCTGAATTAAAGCATACACCTTGGGCCTCAGTTTGTTTTGGTGGGATGTATCTCACCTATATCTACACCAGCTAGCATAGACTTCTGTATGACCAACAGGGAAGGACAGGCACTTAGAGTTAACTCATCAGCTCTAGTTTACCTCTGCACTTCAGTATGAAATTAGCTATGGCTTACAAATGCACATTTCTCTCCTGCCAATAAAGAAGGTCAAGGCAGCTGAGGAATACACGTGCATGCCTGGGCAGATAAACACCAGCCCTTGCTGTGAGAGGGGGATGGCCATCCTCACACTTGTGGTGGGGAAAAAGTGTGGTATAATGCAAATGCAAGTCAACACTATATTAATATGAAATATGGTTTAAGCTTCTTTAAAACAGAGGAGAAAGAAGAACTTGGACGTTCTGGTTCTAAATCCTTTCAGTGTGGGAAAGAACATGATCTCTAGCTGTAGGCTCATCAGTGGAGGAACCATGATAACAGGCTGGAAAACAAAGACCCAGGTGATAAATGTACAATGCTTATTATAGACTTGATCCAGAGCCCTGCACAGGCATTCTGGATCTTTCTTTTGCTGAAGCTTTGACAATCAAGCACACTGAAGAAACAGTTTATGTGGATGATATTAAAATACACAAAAAGTGCTTTTTCAGTGAAGTTTTATAAAAGAAAAATATTAGGAGGTATGTATTTGGAAAAATCATTACTTGACTTAAGTTTTATACTGGGTTTGGAGAGTATACAAAATATATTTGCCTTGAAACAATCGATCTGTTTTTCAAAGAGGAGTTAGACTGGTGAGGAAAAGGAATATATTATAATTGTTTTGGAATGGTTATTAGTTTTTTTAATTCTATAACTGGAAAAACTTATTTCTATTTTAATTGCCCATTAGAAAATGATTTTTATTAGAAATGTATTCTTTTTAAGCTTATTACTGGAAAATAACTGTATTTGAAGAATTAGTTTTATTTACACGTAAGCTAATTTTTCAGTGGATGTTTTGAATCCGTTGTTAATTTTATTTATTATAAATGATAATGTACCTGGCAAAAAATTAAAATGCATCAAACTGCCTTCATTACTTCAAACAAACTGGAAATAGATGTTTCTGACCTTCAGATGAATAATTTATGCATACTACATATAATGAATTAATTCAATAGTAGCAAGAGGTTTGAGTTAATTCACTTCAAAAATGATTCTGTTTTTTACACATCTATATGTTACGTTGGCAGGTTGTTATAAAGACGGCCGATATTATGAAGAAGGAACAATCATTAAAGACAACTGCAATTCCTGGTAATGTTTCAAAGAACAGCAAATTGAATTTTATTTATCATATGTCATTAAACAGGAATTAAGGTAGTGAGCATCCTTAAATTCATATTAAGTATGTAATCAAGTCAAAATGCCTGGAAAAGTAGTGCTATGTTAAGGTATTATACTACTAGATTACAGCTAACTTAGAAGAATGTCAAGAGGTCAACGGGCTTTCTAATCGAGATATGAAAATGAGAGTATTAAAATCTCCTCCTCACTGGCCTAATTCTGTTCCTGCTCAGTCAATCTGCTGGCTCTGACCTGAGTCAAAATGGTTTCAGCTTAGATCTGGGGATTGACCTGAACGCAGACAAAAATATCATTAAAGTTTAAGGGGTTATTTTCGAACATCTTCTTCTGTTTCTTTGGCATGCACAATGAGACCTTACATTATTTAGTAAGGTAAGAATATATATATCTGTATATTTAGAATCATAGAATCGTTTAGGTGGAAAAAGACCTCTAGGATCATCTAGTCCAACCTTCATCCCAACGTCTCCCTGGGCCCTAGACCATGTCCCGAAGCACCACATCTACTCAGTTTTTGAACACCTCCAGGGATGGTGATTCCACCACTTCCCTGAGCAGTCTGTTCCAGTGCCTAACCGCTCTTTCAGTAAAGAATTTCTTCCTCCTCTGGCACAATTTGAGGCCATTTTTATGTAGGAAAGGGATGAATTGTTTGAGCCTTGCAACAGGAGTAGACAGCTCAGACAGGGGAGCTCTGCTGAAGGTCCTGGTGGTCAGCTGCCTGAGCTGACTCCTTGCTTTGCCTCTCCAAAAACCAGCCCTGCACCTCCAGCCCCAGGGCAGCCCCAGGGGCTCCAGCAGCAACCAAACAGAGCTGGGGCCCCCACTGCCATGACTTAGCCCAGGGTCCTTGGAGCAAGGTGTCTATGGCCACATGACTACTTTCTGGGTTTCCAAAGTGAAACTTCCTCAAAGACAAAGGACATTTTCTTTTTTTCCCCCTAATTTGGTCTCACAAAGTTGAAAGTAAATTTTTTCAAACATGACCTTTCCCACAATCTGTAAGCCTTCCCACTTCATTCCACTTGGGATTCATTAGATAGTGAAGCAGCATACATACTATGTGGCATTTACATTGTTTACACATTTTTCCCCTCCATCTTCCTTCTGCTGTTAAAATGCGTATTTTTCCTTTGACAATTCATTTTATGCTCAGTGATATTCTTGCCCTTTCAGCAAATGCTTTCTAAGACTCTGGAAGTGTTCAAAAGAAGTATGTCTTGTTCGCCAGGAGTTAATTCAGCACATCAATTCTGGAGATTATGGGTGAGAACACTTATTTTAAGATTTTTGTTGTAAATCACTGTATTGCTCATTGCATATATGTGCAAATTACAAGTTATGCAGTCCTCCCCACTTCTTCCTTCTCCAATTACATTACAGGAATTTGACAGTAAATGTACATCTGTGAAACTTCCTAAATCTCTGGCAGATTATAGACATTTAAATGGAAAGATACTGAAAGTCTCATGGTGGTAAAAGTTAACATAAATATTTATCTAAAAGGTTCTCCAAAATTAGCACATTTTTTTTCCTCACAAAATGCTATTTAGGTTATCTTCCCTTATTTTTTACTTTATTTATTACTTGGGATAGATATTTAAAGTAATTTTTTGCTCTTCCCTCAAGAGCATTGCTCCACATAACAGGACTCCAGATAACATTAGAAGAGGAGAGAATGGGCTAAATGGGGACCAAGAACAGGAACTTTATTGCGTTTGACATTTTTCATGCTACCAGTTCTTAATCCCTCCATGTAGTTCAGAGGGATTAGGGAACACCCCACTACCAGAGCAATGTCTTGCAAGCCTGATGGCTATTTACAGACAGAGATAGAGAGGTTTCCTCCCTAGGAGCTGAGGTGCTAAACCCACCAATGTAGCCTGCCCAGACTTCAAGCTGTGACTCAATGCTGAAATATTTTGTACTTCATAGGAAACATTCAAACTAACTGAGTTAGGATAGACAATTAAATTAGGCACCTGGAGCCCTTCACCTCTCTCTTGTCAGTGGTAAGAGGCAAGGTTTGCCACAGGGTACTTACACCCACTTAAGATATGACTCAACTGCAGGTGTTCGCACTCTTCACTGACTTCAGATAGAGGTCTCTCATTTGGATAGCATGAATCCCACCTCTTTGCTCCTCATACATAAGTGAGAAAGAAGTAGGTAAAGAGAATGCTCTCCCCCGTGGCTTGGCTCTTTTCGAGTAATAACAAATTATGTTTTCTAAAAGTGTATGGCTGTAAGGTATATTTTTTTTCTATTGTGCATACAGTTTGCAAACTTAATGCTGTAGTGTGAGTCTAGTTTATGTGAGTAGTGAGGGAGGTATTAAAGAGCCATGGGGACCCCTTTCTCTCAACCTGGCTATTGGTGTAATACTCAGGTAGAAGGTTTCAGGAGGGCTTTCTGCTGGGTTCAACAGTGTCTCACTGTTGGTGCACTGGAGCTTGAAGCCAATGTAACTCACTACATGAAGCTGTTAGATCTCTGTCGGCATCTGGTCTGAAACATAATTTGAGCCTAACTTCAAGACAACAGTAATTGTAGTGACTGAGCATCTTGTTTTCCAGTACTTCTCTGAAGCATCGCATGCTCAACTCCTGCAGGCTGACATAATGCTGACCTGAAATCACTACTTTTCATATACTGTTGTGTTACTCCATCCTACACTCATTTGCAGTTGAAGAGCCCATACTAAATATTTTCTTATCCATATTGAATTCAAGGTTTTGAAATGTAATTTGAAAGATTTTTTTTCTGGATGCTATTAGCAGTGCTCTTACAAAGGAGCAGGTATTAAAGTGAGTGATATCTCTAACCTGGATTTTGTTTGTTTTCTGTCTATGAGGAAGATGGAAAGCTGACAACTACAGTCAGTTCTGGGGAATGACAGTGGAAGAAGGTTTTAGAAAGCGCCTGGGCACCTTCCCTCCATCTCATTCCTTGTTGAATATGAGAGAAGCTCCAGTAAGTATCATATACAACTGTTAAAATTTTTAATAACTCTATCACATGAAAAAATAATGTGGACAATTGCAAGATTATGATTCAGTGATTTAATAATAAATGCTTCCATGTTGAATACGAAACTCTCAGAATAGTTCTCCAAGCCACAGAGTGTGTGGTCCTATTGATGGAAATGAAACAAGGAGGACCAAAACCAAATGTTAACCATTGGGAAGCTGTGCACCAATATTAGCTTATCATCGGATATCACTGATGTTTGAAATCTTTGCTTCTTTAGGATGGTTCTATACTATCTTCTCCATTTGCTAATCATTGTACACAGCTGTAACCAGAAAAAAAATAATCTAGGCATAGTTCATTAAGACTAACAGCTGAGAGTAAACCAGTAATCTTTGAAAGAAGCTCTTAGCTAGTCTTGATATCAAAATACTTTTCCCTGAAGCTTCCTGTGAAGCTTCAAATCTCCCTGATTCTGTCCCATTCTATAATTTTCTAGAAGAACATAATTTCTGTAGTGTTCTTGTTCTGCCTCGGGAAATTTCTTAACTGCCACATTTTAATACTTCACAAAAACATTAAGAGAACAAAATACATAAGGTTTTCTTCACTCTTAGCCAGCTCCATATCTACTGTCACAGCATGATCCAGTAATTTCATAGCATGGATTGTGCTTACTAGGTATACATCAACAGATTCATTCCAACCGGTAAACCAACAGTAGCCATGGAGTTATTTTCCAGGATTTTTTTCTTAAAAAGTTTAAGATAAATAACTGTCCTGGTTTTCCTGGGTTAGAATCATAAGCCAGCCATGGTCTGCAGGCCATTAGCAGTTTGGAGTCAGCCAGGGCGGCTAACTGTTTCCCATCACATAAACATCATGCTTATTATAAAGCAGGAAGTTTGCTGAGAAGGGTGTTGTGCCATGTTGTGTCTCTTGCTGGGGCTTCCTGATTGGGCTTGTCTTGACCCTGCTTCTCTTCCTGCTCCTGAGGACTGCCTTCCTGATCATTGTGACCACTGTGCCTTTGCTAGGCTGAGTATAAATTTGTATACTTGATTTTGGCATTGGTATTATTTTGCTGTTTCATGAAATCCGTTTTCATTTCAACCCATGGGTCTTCCTTTCCCAATTCCCCTTCTCTGCTGGGAAGGGGTCATCAGGTGATAGAGCAACTGCTATTGGATATGGGATAAATGTAGACAGTATCTTACTACATTTTCAGAGACGCTTGCCCCTGCTTTGCCTTCCATGAATAATTTTCTGGCACTGATATTTTGTGAAGCATACTAACACATTTACAAAGTCCTAAGTGATTAAAAACCAAGTGAGTTTTCATGACAATGTTTCCATTAAGCTTTACCTGTAACTAGGTGACAGCTCAGAAGACAGTAAAAAGGTATGAATGACGAAATTCAGAAATAATGACTTTTTGATATATTTCAGAGACATTCTCCAAACCTTAATGGCTTGACCTTTAAGCGACTTTTTTAAGTACTAATTCACCTGCAGGCCAACTTACCAGTTACTTACTGTGGATAATTTGACACTAATTAAATATTCATGCATTCTCTGGGATTATTACTGTCTTTCGCATTTTACAAGTGAGAAAATGGCAAGTCATTTGCCCGAAGTCATATATTTAGTTGATAAAAATGCTACAATTAGTGTTCAGGAATTATTAGCTGTATCTTGTGCTGACCTCATTAAAGCCTGGTAGCTTTGCTAATGTAGAAAGGAAGCCATAGCTATTCATTCTTTTTTTTTTTTTTTCCCCTTTAAATAAAACCCCCCAGCATTTCTTCAGCATGTTACTGGTTATCATTTAGGGAATAAATGACAGTTTCTGCTACCTAAGGACCTACTTTTCTGACTATTTTGTACTTTCTTTTGGGGATGCTTGAGAAAAATATTTTCATGTAGAAAGGGCTCCTTACTCAATAGCATGGAGAAAAAGATTCAAGAGTGTAAATCTCTTCTGTGTTAACCACTTCATATCTACAGCAGTCTTAGTTCTCAGCATGTTGAAAAGTTTGGTTGTGGAGTAGGGCTTTTAAAAGCTATTAATAAAATACGCCTCCTCAATAAGGTGATGCTTATGTCTGGAAGGGGAATTTAACATGATGGCACATTGGAATACCTGAAAGACAGTGATATGGAACAAGAAGTAATTTGAACTGAAGACCCACTGGCACAGAATATGGCTAAACCTGAACATAAACAGACAGCTAAATACACTACTAAAACTGTTGTGGGTCCTGACAAAGCTGAAGCTCTCAATAGTTTGAAAGTGTTTACTGACTGCTGAGAACACTGTAATCATTCTTGAAGTTCTGTGTAGCACAAAACTAGCTACCATGCCTTTAAAACACATTGTGATACACGCCTGGTGGCATTCTGTCAGTATGTGTTCTGACAATAGCTACATTGCAATGGTAGGGTTTGTACCTGCTGGCAATAAGGTGGTTGCCAAAGTGCCATCTCACATGAAAATGGAATGCATAGTTTAGTAATAAGGCACCATTTTGGATTAATTCTCAAAGAACTTGTAAAACCAATGTGAAGCTACACAAAGTACATCAGCTGTTCTGATATATGGCTTTTCATAGTAAAAAAACTCAGTGGTTGTAGATCTCCCTCTTACAAACTGAAGGTCATGCACAACCACTTTATCTTCACAGTGGAAATGATGTCCAGAACCTTTTTCCTACATTAAAAAAAAAAAAAAAATTGCTTTCAGCTCAGGAAAACTATATCCACATTTGCAAATTTAGTAATCTTCGGTCTTTGTTCTCTGATGGGCCATTGTCCATGTTTAAAGGCTGGGCTGGCCACTAGACCTCTAACAGATGCTCTCTCTTAATCCTTCTTCTTTACCAAAGAGGAAGAGAAAGGAATAAGGGAGAGCTACTTATGGATTAGAAAACTAAACCAACTTTAATTAAAATAATAATAATAATAACAAAATGGAATATATACAAATATATACAAANATGACGTATATGGGGTAGAATACCTTGTTGGTCAGTTTAGGATCACCTGTCCTATCCGCCTCTCCCCACAGGTGTGGTGTTTTACTTTCTGCACCTTCAATGTGATACACAAGATTTAGCAGTGACCTTGGTCTGCACACCAATCCTTGAGTAGTAACTCTAAACATCAAGTGTTATCACTGCTAGCAGCAGACACTGTCTGCAAAAATATGTCAATAACTTCAGAAAATGCAGTTAGTTATGAGACTTAACTGAAAAGTAGAATCANCAGCTCAGGAAAACTATATCCACATTTGCAAATTTAGTAATCTTCGGTCTTTGTTCTCTGATGGGCCATTGTCCATGTTTAAAGGCTGGGCTGGCCACTAGACCTCTAACAGATGCTCTCTCTTAATCCTTCTTCTTTACCAAAGAGGAAGAGAAAGGAATAAGGGAGAGCTACTTATGGATTAGAAAACTAAACCAACTTTAATTAAAATAATAATAATAATAACAAAATGGAATATATACAAATATATACAAAACCAATATTGAACCCAGCCCTCCTAATGGCTATTACACCACTGTCACCACTGATGCTGTGGGCAGGTGCTGGGGAAGTCCTAGACTGGACTTGGTGGCAGATAGGAACTGGATTCAGGAGCTGGATTCTGGAACTGGATTCAAGAATGCATGGATCAGGATTGAAGGCAGAACGGATAGAGTCCTCCTTGAATGCTGACCATTGAAGAAGAGAGCTTGACCATAATGATCCCTCAGCTTTATACTGAATATGACGTATATGGGGTAGAATACCTTGTTGGTCAGTTTAGGATCACCTGTCCTATCCGCCTCTCCCCACAGGTGTGGTGTTTTACTTTCTGCACCTTCAATGTGATACACAAGATTTAGCAGTGACCTTGGTCTGCACACCAATCCTTGAGTAGTAACTCTAAACATCAAGTGTTATCACTGCTAGCAGCAGACACTGTCTGCAAAAATATGTCAATAACTTCAGAAAATGCAGTTAGTTATGAGACTTAACTGAAAAGTAGAATCACTGAACAGAATTAGTTCTGCTCTAACTCAAACCAGGACACGCATCTAGCTTTTCTGAGGGAGTCGTAGCTGCTGTACTTTCATTCCTCCTTTGGCCTGCTGACTACACTGCAGAGAATACATATGGAGGTTTAAAAATAGTTTGCCAGGCACTTTGCTGATTGCATTGTGCTGTTTGATGCTGCTCCATGGAGCATACGTTGAGAAACAATTGTCTAGACTTACTACTTGTCACAGAACAGCAGTGCTTCTCAGTATCAGGGTAGCAATTTCTCAGACAAAAGGCTAATATTTGTGGCTACAGGTCAATCCTGCATTTCCAATAGATAAACGCTGATGGTTAACGAGGGATTTTCTCTGGGATTTACAATATGAGGCTATTAAATACATTTACAGTAGTTTAGGAATATGTAAAATAATGCACTGTTTCAGGTCAAAGATTTATTTAGAATTTTGCTTTTCTCAGCTGCCTCATTTGTAGCATTCTAAGTGATCATTGACCACATAAGTGTGCTAGACAGCCTTTGTCAAATTTTGCTTGTTTGCTGGTTGATATTGAGAAGTCTTATCATATAAAAGAAATACTATTTGTCTGGTATTTTGTCTGTATGATTCATCTTCAGAGTAAATCTTGTGCTTGTTCATAAATAATGAACATAATGATAATCTAACAAGATATTATTTGAATTAGCTGTTGTTTTTTTGTGTGTCATTTGAGGCTGTAAACCCCATGTGTCTAACAAAATTTTGAAAAAACAGACTTTTAAAAGTGATTAATTAAAATCCTGAGATTAGTATTTTAGCAAGGTTTAAAAGATAACTGGCGTGTTATCAATGGTGATAAAACTTTCAAAAGCACATAAGTGGCTTAACATTTTACAGTATATTTTAATGGTATTTAGGACTAACAGCCTGCACTTAACAGGATGCAGTGGAAGCATCCACTGGATTAAGCACTGGAACAGGCTACCCAGGGAAGTGGTTGAATCACCATCCCTGTATGTGTTTAAAAGTTGTGTAGATGTGGTGATTAGGGATCCAATGATCTTAAAGGCCTTTTCCAACCTAAACGATTCCATGATTCTAAAGTAGAGAACCTAGAAGCACTTGAGAGTTACTGCGTCTGTGCACATGCACAGACTGCATCAATCTGTCTGTTGGGGCTGTTTCTAAATCTAATGTCAAATACAGACTTGAGATACAAGCTTCTTTTTTCCTAACCCACTTCTTCTCAACCGTGGGTTTTCTGTGCAAAATCCAGGTGCACAAGCTGGATGGAGGTATTGCTGCTTCCCAATATATGCAACAAAGTAATCTGGATATACCCAAAGTGGTAAAGTTTGGTTCCCCAAAGAGTCCTGAAATAGTTTGAAAGAACGGGCCTCACATGTTTAAATCATCTTGGGAGAAGGTATGTAGTCTTATAAGTCACAGAGCAATTTAGAAAAATGGTGCAGCAAGGACACACAGAATTAGAAGTCCAAGTAAATCAAAGTAAAATAAAGGAATTTGAACAGGCTAGAAGCCACTATGTTTCAGAGTATGAGCCTGCTTATAAGAAAGCAGCATCAGGGAGTGTTTTGCTCAGCAGCAGATTGTCATATTTTGTATATTGTATTTTCCTCTGGAACAGATGTTTTCAACAATTGTTTAAGACAAACTGATAGACTAGATGGACTAACATTGCAATTCAGTGTGACCATTCCTATTTCCCTGTGGAGCTTAAGCAATCATTTCATAAAGTTCAACAGTAAAGAAAAAAATGGGTCAATGGTTTTGATATGTAGAACACAGAGCAGATTACTAGCTGTTGTACCAGATGGTTCTTGCATATGTGGATATTTGTGTAAAGCTTGGAGGATATAAATTGAAGTTGAGAAATTAAGATGCCAAACATGGCTGTCCAAATGGCTTTAGTGAGCAGCCCATGAATTGTCATCAACTCACCATCAGATTGCAAAGCAGAAGGAAAATCACTGGTCTTCACTCTGGAGTGAGAATAAGCTGGAGACTGCAAAACCTTTCTGTAAAAGATAAATCAATGATACACTGTACTGATCCCTCCCCTATGGTAACTAAAATTTTCTACCTGTGTGTCAAGGAGAATGGGGTAACAGTCACCTGTTTGTAGCAGAAGGTTTTTCTTTCCTAAAATGCTATCTGGGTACTAATTGGCATATTTCATAGGGAGTTGTTGTTTGAGATAAAAATCAGAGAGAAATTGGACAGATTATTCAGGTTTGCAGCTGTGGAGCTCAGCTTTCCAGCTCAGCTACTGGAGCTCCAGAACCCTTCTGCTCTCAGTGGGATCACAGGACCCAGCCACAGGGTAACCACCTCAGGAATGCTCAGGAAGCCACAGGTGCTAATGCTTTAGGTTTCCTCAATTTAAATTTTAAGAATTTTAAAACCAAAATAAGGATAAGATTTCAGACAAAATTAGGAATTGAAGCATACACAGATCTCCTCTGTTTTGTTTTAGGGAAACTCACTTCCAGAAGAAAAATTTCCTGCATTATTTTTAGCCACTTATGAATGGCCTGACTGGATTCATGATCCTCTGGATCAACGAAACTGTGGAGCATCCTGGGCTTTTTCAACTGCAAGTAATGCTATTTTTTTCTTTCTTTTAAGATTATAATTGATGTTAGATGTGTGATGAAAATTTGTGGTGATTAGTAATGAAGTCATTTCAGCTTGCTGTTCACTTTTTATCAGCAAGTAGGAACATCTAAAATTGCTACACCTTTCTCTCTAAGTTGTCTCAAAGTCTTAAAAAGTCAGTAGATGAAAAATGGACACACGTGTTTGTGTCACTTTCTCCAAAGAAAATACAGAGATCAGTTAATGTTCATTTTTCTTATGCTGCACTAAATCTCAGTATGTATTTGGGATAATAAAGGTAGAGAAAAAAATTATGCAATCAATCTTTATGGCTTGATCCAGAGAGTGGGTCCTCATAGATGCAGGTTTCTGCAACTGCTTCTTTAAATCACAGTAGTAAGGGAAGGAAAAGAGCATTTGGGTCAGTTAATCCCGGCTCACTGCCAAAGCCAGACTGAATGCACTCTGTTACCATGTCTTGTCCAATGTAGCTGTAAAAGAGAAAACCAAGAGAGCTTCTAACAGCTCTCCTGACAGATTACTGCAGAGGTCAACAGAGTTCACTGAGGGTAAGACTTTCCAGATATTCAGTCTAAATTTTCATAAAGTGATTTTAATTTACACAATTATTTTCAATGCTAAATATTATGAGATGCCTTCCCATGTTTTCAGGTGCATCTAACATTTTCAATCTAAATTTTCAGTACTTCTCTGTATGATTAATTGCTGCTCAATGATTATTCAAGTACCACTGTATCATTTTTTCTTATCATATCAGTATTATCTCTATCATGTAAGTATATCCTATAAGTATTCCCAAACTCTTCAGTAAAAACCATTTACACCTATGAAAATAAATTATCATCAGTCATCATCAGCTGTCATCAGCAGACTGATTGACTCTTCTGAAGTCTTATCCAAAGTTCTTTGAAGTCAGTATTGAATTTGATGGGGCTTTAGATTTCAAGGGATTTTTTTAAAAATCTGTTTATTTTCAGGTTTAAAAAAAGGGCTAAGAATAATAAATATAATTTAAGCACAGGTAATGGTGGGGATTAGAGCTTAATAATTGTTTCACTGTCACACACTGAAGAAAGGAGAAGTGGCTTAATTTTACCTACAGTTTAGTTAAGCTAGCCTGCCTTCAATTCAATACACAAATATATTAGTACTTAGAATTATGACTAATTAGTTCAGACATCTAAGGTGTCTATCTCAGAAGAAGAATTTTGTGTGATAAGAGAAGGAGGTCTAATGAATCCCATATTTAAATGTTAATTTGAGCATTTCCAAATATTATTTCCAGTAAAACCAATAAATACTTTCAGTCTTGAATTTTCTTCTCCGTAGGACTGTTCATTTTTGCTTTTCTTTTTTTTTTTCTCAAATAAGGGAAGAAAAAGTAGAAAAGTGAGAAAAGAGATTTGAAGATTCAGCTGCAGAGAGGTGGCAGAGTATTTGCATCTTCTGCTAAAGTCAACCAGAGATGAACATGAATTTACAAACGTGGTTGAGACTATCAGGCTGAATTCTGTAAATGTTTCATCTGATGTTTAGTTATGTGGGACTTTATGATAACCAGTAAATCTATGGATTATAATATTACAGCAAAGTTGCTCACGATGCTTTGCAGTTTCACAACCCTCTCTCTCAAAAGGCTGTACAGATTACATCTGTATTGTTTTGTAAAGATATCTACACAGGCAGAAGATATTGAGGTTGTATTTCAGCGCCTCTTTCACAATAATCAGTGTGAAGTTGAGAGTAACTATTTGTTCTTGATAACAGAAAATTTATTTCAAAACAGGTGTTGCAGCAGATAGAATAGCAATTCATTCCAAGGGTCAGGTCACAGACAACCTTTCCGCTCAGAATTTGATCTCTTGTGATACCAGGAATCAACACGGATGCAATGGTGGAAGTATTGACGGTGCTTGGAGATATCTTAAAACACATGGGTAAATATTTTATGTATTTGTTAGATTATTTTAACTTGAAGCTGTTGCTTGAGTTAGAATATTGCTTGTGTTATGTTATAATTTCTGTGATGTGATGTGGTATTGTGATGATTTCTGACCTCTCAAAAAACAGCTGTTTAGCTCTGTCCTAGGTCAGATTAACTGTATTAGTTCATCAAGACTGTCACTTTGTCTCATTTCCACCTTCTTTAAATCATCTTCATGAAGTCCAAGAACTACTAAGCATTCCCAAAGAAATAAGTGAAGACTATTTTGAATGAGGGCTCTCAGTGAGAAAACTCTGAAACCACCTAGCTTCCATTTAAACCTCATTACATCTAAATATTGTCATTAGTTGTAATACAACCGAGGAAAATGGTAGCCTCTCTAACAGCAAGACAAAAAAGAAAGGAATTTTTTTAATGCCAAAGGCAATACCACAAGTGAACTCAAAACTTCTATGGTTCTTGAGATACAGGCTCTTCTTGTTAAACAACCTTGAGTAAGCAGCTAGTTGCATGGGACCTGTGGTGGGTTTACCTTGGCTGGGCATCAGGTGCCCACCAGGCCTTTCTGTCACTCCCCCACCCACCTCTATCAGCAGGGCAAACGGGGAGAGAATAAGATGGGAAGGACCCATTGATTAAGATAAAAGCAGTTTTAATGAGCAGCAGAAAAAGAAGCAACGCCATGCGTGCACACGAAGCAAAAGCAAACAGAGCTGTTACTCTCTACTTCCCATCTGCAGGCGGTGTCGGGCCTGTCCTGGGAAGCAGGGCTCCAGAACGTGTACTGGTTGCTCGGAGGACAAACGTCTTCCCGACGAATGTTCCCCCATCCTCCTCCTGCCCTCTCCCTTTATAGTTGAGCTGACATCATATGGTATGGAATATCCTATTGGTCAGCTCGGGTCAGCTGTCTGGGTTGTATCCCCTCCCAGATCTTGGCCCCCTCCATCCCCCATCCCCCCATCCCACTGGGGGGAATGTTGGAAAGGGCCTTGGTGCTGTGTGAGCACTGCCAGTCACAACATGGGTGTGTTATTAACACCCTTCTAGCTCCCAGTACTGCACCATGAGGGCTCCTATGAGGAAAATCAGCTCAGTCAGACCCACTACAGGACAACATTTTGAATATTCAAAAGGATCAAACATTGTCTTTCTGTAAAGCAAAAAAATCCTATTCTATGCTTGTGCTAGAATGCAGCATTGTAACAAGGACTATATCTAGATCCTTCTTCCTTTGGGCTGGACTAAATGAAGTTAACAACTCTTAAACTCCATGTAAACAGCTAGAACCTTTTTAAAATGACACATAATAATTTATAGAATCACAGATTCAGGTTGCAATGAACTTTTTGAGATAACCTAGTCTAACATTCTTCTCAAAGCATGACTAACTCTGAAATTACACCAGACTCCACAACCTTTCTTGCAGCAGGTCATTTTGTTTGATCACTCTTGTGGTCAAGCATTTTTTTCTTATATTTAGTCAGTATTTTACTTGGTATAACTTGTGACTGAAATTTTTCACTGTACATCTCCAAAAAGAGTATTGTTCTGTCTCCTCTATGACCTCTTATGTTTAGATTCACAGAATCACAGAATTGCTATGGCTGGAAAAGACCTTTAAAATCATCAAGTCTAACAGTTACATATCTCTACCAGGCCCACTTCTACACCATATCCTTGAGCACCCTATCTAGATGGCTCACAGTTTGTCAATGTCTTTATAGTTTTCAGGTGAAGCTAAAAAGTTATGGTTTTCAGGTGAAGACCAAAGCACTGACATTCACATGGACCCAGTATACAAGTGACCATTCTTCTTTCTTCAAGTATACCAAACTATTTCTTATCTGGCATGGATTTTTTATTATAATGCGGAGAGTTTACACTGAGTGTTCCTCTGTCAGGGTTTAAACACTAAACTAGTTTTGATCTAGGTTTTGATTGAGAAACCCCGTAGGTGAGTGATTACAGTGAGCAGTAATGGTTTCCACTCAGCAAAGGCCCCTCAGCACCTCATGGGTGTAAAGGCAAAGGCTTCATTCATAAATAAATGAAAGTTACATACAGCTTAACATTTTTAGCAACATTTTCCATAACTAGAAGAACAAGCTTCTTTTAATCAGTAACTCATGCTCTTAAGAGAGTAAATACAGCTCTTTCTCACTGCACTGTTTGCTTGCCTACCATGTTAAGGACAGGAGCACAAGAATTGCTAGTGTAAAAAAAACAAGAGATCCATTTTAATATTATCTCACAACAGCTGAGCAAGCTATTTTTAGAGGGAAAATCCTAAAGAATGTAGTGATAGAACAACCTCCTAATCTTCTCTACTCTCTGACTATTATCCTTGAATGGGCATAACCACCATGAGCCCAAATAAGATTCTTCCTATACCAGAAAGCTGCATTTGTTTATTTATGTATTTAAACCTGAAGCAGTGTGCTTAGTGACACAGCTTGTTCTGCAGAGGCAATTTAAGTATACAAGAGTTTGCTTATTTTCCTAAGGAGAACAAAACAGGCTGAAGTTATATGAAGAGGCACTTTGTTTCCAGCCTAGTAGTACTCATACAGGAGCTCGTGCTGCTGTAAATGCAATACTGAGAAGATTGCTCCCCAACTGACCATGGAATATGAGTGTGAACAGGGTGTGCAGAGCAGGCTTTCTGACTGATGTAAGCCTGGAAACATACAGACAGGGCACCTCAGCTCACCAGAGCACACCTGTGAGCCATGTACATCATCACTGTGCTCTTACAGACCTTTGCCTGCTACCCATTCTTATTTCTGATTATAGATTTGCCACGCACAAAAATATCTCTCCTTACCTGTTTCTATAAACAACATTTCTAGATCCTGATTTTCTTTCCTCAAGTTCAAATAAAATTTCAAATCCTCTTCAAACAGCTCCAGACACAAATAATTGCCTTAGCGAAAAGATGCAAGTATCTGTAAGGACAGATACTGGAAAAACACAAGAGTGGCTATGCTGGGTCTGAGGAAGGGTCTATCTAGCCCAATATTTTGTCTCTGACAATATCCAAGAGGAAATAGTATAAAAAAACCCCAAACAACCAAACCTTTCTGATTCACTGGATTGGTAGTTGAGTATCTTTTGTAAACTCAAATCCCATAATCCATAACCCTTTACCTTTAACAATGAAAGAAAATGGAGATTTATGGCATAAAAGTCTAAGGGTTATTTGAATGACCCCTGTTAAGTAGTGCTTGCTTCCTTACAATTTCAGGTAATTTTTATTTTATGAGCCAGTTTATTGCAAACATTTTTTCTTTATCTCCATACCCTGAAATAGGGAGAAAGCACATTGATTTTCTGTGTGGGTTTGTACATTTTCACAGCAGGTGTTCGATGCCGTTTTACAGCTTCTGGTTTTCTGATTTTTGAAGTATGCTTATCTCAGTTTTTTGATAGATTTTCAAGAAAATCAAGTGCTAGCCTAAAGTATCCCCAGTGAAGTCAATGGAAGGCTTTCATAAACCTCAATGAGATTAAGCCAGTGCTGAGACCTGACTTTTCAGAATCACTGAGCACCCAATTAACAGTGAAATCTCCTACAAGTGGAGCTGAATTGCTTTTCAACTCTCACTATCTCTCTCTGTCTTCTTCCATTAATTCAGAACAAATCTGTATTTTATTTCTAATTATTGTTGATTTTAGGCATTTCAGTTACAAGCCATAATTTGGGAGGAATTAGTGTGGTTTGAAAACATCTGTTTTATCTGCTAAGGGAAATAAAAAGCTTATAGTCTTTAAAAATGAGGAAGAAGTATTTAATTTTCATGTAGTAAGAAGATTACACATGTGAATGCAAATACTGCTTCTAATCAGGGCTTGATCTGATTCGTACCTTGGGCTCTAATCAGTTGCAGGGTATGATAACAATATTGTTGTTATTAGTTTTGGCCAACTTGCTAATAACATAATGTCTTAGATTATGTTCTCATCTCACAATTCAAACTTATAAATGCAATAAAATCACAAGAATTTTCATTAGATTGAACACATAAACATGACCTCATATGAATTCTGTCAAGAATGTATGAACACACTGAAGACTTTTGTTGCTTCTCCCTGGATGCTGCTTGCTTTTTTGTATATG
Source organism: Brachypteracias leptosomus (assembly GCA_013401335.1). Lineage (NCBI taxonomy): Eukaryota > Metazoa > Chordata > Aves > Coraciiformes > Brachypteraciidae > Brachypteracias > Brachypteracias leptosomus. Next base: position 17,447 of record VYZX01018119.1, read on the forward strand.
TGTATGTATATTGCACATAAACACATTCACATTTATTTCTATTTTTCTTCTATGACTCTTCTAACAGGCCCTTCTTGAAATGTTTTTATGTTTACTTTTGTGCTGATGCTTCAGCATATACAGACTCATGCTTCAGCAAAGACCTGTTAAATTATGTTAATCATGACTGCAGAAACTACAGTTACTGAAAAGATTCAAAAGTGACTGTTAGTTCAGAATGAGTGATCATGTCTGGATTGCACACAGCTCCAGTGTGTCATTTGGTGCTTCACTTTTATTGCCATAGAAGTAAGACCCATCCATGCAGAACCTAGGGCAACTCCAGCAGGACAATCCAACTGAAAGGAGCAGAAAGATAAGCCCAATGCCAGGAATTAATTTCTCCTCTGTTGTCTCCCTCTGGGGTGTTTCTAAGTACACCTGAGGAATAGGTTTCATACCATTCCTTACACTGGGTTGCGACCATCTACTCCTGCTCTACTTATGCTAGATTGTGGTCTGAGGACTGTATTTGCTCACCTTACATGCCTTGTGAGCTTGATTGCATTCAGCAGCCATTCCATATTTCTTTTGGAAATCTGTTAGCGGTGCTGACTAGAATGATGATGTGTATGTATAGAGAGAAATTTTATAAACATTATATATGTATATAAACCAAAGATTTCCTTCTACCCAGCAATAGAAACAAAATGAGTAATAGCAACACATGTATATTTGGCCTAAATACTTAACATTCCCCATCAGAAATCTGGGAACCCAGAATATCTTCAGACATCCAGAAGGGATTAAAAGCAGTTCCAGTGAGTAGAGTGAAGGCCTTAGCAGAAACAGCCTAACAACCTTAGATGGGCAGTTCCCCTTCATGTAGGCAGAATTATTGCTTTTTGAAGCTTCTGGCCGTGTTGGTCTAGTCTGGGCAGAGAGAATTTGATAAGCAAAAAGACATTCTCCTCAGGGTCAATTTTTCTACCACCAAATGGTAATGCAAAAATGCCATGCCTTATCTAAAGTAGCTGAAGCACATATGTGCTCATCTTGTAAAAATCCTGACAATTAAGTATACACAGTCAAATATAATTATCCTACATATTTCATGTAAATATAGTTTTCAGTTCTTCAGATCCAGAAGGTTCAGTACAATTGGTGATCTATTTAAATACATGGCCTTTTTACAGGACTGCCTATTTTAAAATGTTCTGCTTCAATGAACTACTTAATTATGCTTTTTGAAAGAAAACCTCTCATTGGCCTCCATGGCATTACCACAGAAAAGTGTATATTGTTTTGGAAACATCTAGCAGTGTAATGTAGAAAACTAGGAGGTCCCAATATCTCATAGAAAGGATAAAATATTAAATGGAAGATTCAATGTGCTTTTATTTGAGTATTTCAGAATGTTAGTAAGTGCATTTTAAATGCTTTGTTTCCTTCAATTTATTGAAGTAAAAAGGATGTTCAGTTAGTCAAAAGGTCAAAATGGCTGAACAATTCAGGATAAGCTACTTGAAAGACACAAACCTTATTGGTCCTCTCCATTCTTGGATGCAATGAGGGCTCTTAACCTGTGCTTCAAAGCACCACATTTACTCATATGCCAATGGGACACCAATTATTTGTACCAAAACCTTCAAAAAATGAATATAGGACTTTTTATCTCAACAAATGTTCTCAAAAATGTGAGTGAATGTTCCCTTTGTATTGTCAGAAAAATGGAAGGTCAGGGACTTTTTAGATAAAAGACATAAAAATACCTATAACTTTTCACCAACATTGCTGTAGAAAATGTAGTTAAAATTAGAAAATGGTTTATTTCCCTTCAAAATTTTCTGCTGCAAATATGCCAATTTCAGAAGCCAGTTTTGCTAACTGGATCCTGCTGACCATCAGTAATTTATTAATCTTATTCAGTGTGGACTTTCATGCCTCATCAATGAGATTAATGTATTAGGTGATAAAGGCTGAAACACATTTTGTCTTTGCAGAAGGTTAGAAAGGACTATTACAACTGAAACTTAACCATAAACATCATGCATATGAATTGAAGCAAACACCTTCTAGTTGAAGATATGAGACATTCACACTTGTGATGAATGAGAGACTCTGTAAATTTGCTTGAAATACAACAGTTGTAAAATAGTTAGAAGCTTGAAATATAACTGCAAAAATGTTTAAGTGAGGTTCTGTTTTGCCAATTACCCATCACAGCACCAGGAACATGGCCACCAACAGCAGGAGACAGATGGAGATTTTATAGTCTATTTCTATAGAATGCAAAATTGATGCAGCATGGCCAGAAACAGAAGAAACAAATCCGCTAACCGCGGGCGATATAATAAAAGGGAAAACAAGACAAATCACAAACTCAATAATAGAAGGAAAAAGAAACCAGGCCGCAAATTCAACAACGGAAGGAGAAATTAACCACACCCCAAATACCACCAGGGCCATGCACAGACCACCCTGGCAAATGCCAGAGAGGTGCATTAGCAAAACAAGATAGATGCCAAGGAGATACATGATTAAACCACAGCAAATTCCAAAGGGATAAATAACCAAATCCATTAGCCTTGTCCTTTTTGATATTCTTGTCCAATCTGTTGCCTTTGTCTTTTTTGGTATTCGTGTCCTGTCCCACTGTTGCTGGGGAGTCCTGGTTGCAGAGAGCAGTCAGGGCCTTTCTGGTAATGGGAAAATCCTGCATGGTGTCTCCACCCACAGAATGGCTTCTGACTTCTCTGCAAGGCGGGACCAGCTTTTATCCTATTGAATAAACAACTCAGGTTGCATAGGCAACCTCAAAATAACTTCAAAAGTGGAACATCTGCTATTTTTCCTCCTCCTTGGATTCCATCCAAGGTTGTCCAGACCTGGGAAAGAACAAGGAGGATACCTTTATCTGCTTTGGGTTCCTCTCATCCTTTTATCAGGCTGGCTTTGTCTGTTCTTACAGCTACTCAGCTAATTTCCCAGCAGAGAAAAATCCTCTGCTGGTTTCAGTTACACTGTCCAGTTGTGAGATTCATCCATATGTCAGCTTTAATTCAGAGCCTATTGCTCAGGCCCTAGCACTTTAGGTTCTTATAAACTTGTTTTTTTTAACTATCTGAACAGGATTGTGTCCTATGCTTGTTATCCATCATTTTGGAATGATCACCTGGAGACATCAGGTGAAAATCACTGTTATGTGTCAAGTGAATACGGAAGCAACTATACAAATGGGCCATGTCCCAATGCTTTAGAAGAATCCAATCGGATATACCGGTGTGCCTCTTACTACAGGGTCTCCTCAAAAGTAAGTTCATGCTGTTTACCTATCGTCCCACCCATTTTTCTCCTTTTGGGCTTGAAATATCTGGCATATGGGAATTTGTTCTCTTGAAGACTAAAACTGTGAATTTTCCTTTATATTGCCCTTGTATTTTCAGAAGAACTTATATTCTTTATGTTTTCTTAGTTTTATGTGATCTCTTTAAAGCTGCTACTTTGTGGTCCTAAAGAAAGTAAGCAGTTATAAATGTGCATTAGTGTTTCTTGAACATGTTTCTGAAGGTTCTGTTCATTTGATAAACCAGATATTCTCTAGCAGAAATACAAGTTCAGTGGAACATTTATACTGCATATATATATATGTACACAATGTTAAATGAGTATGAGTTTTCGGTTTATTTAATATAATATATTATCTTCCCTTGCCTCTCTGCTGCTGCTCTCACCTCCTCCCAGGAAACCGATATAATGAAAGAAATCATGGACAAAGGACCAGTGCAAGGTATGGTAAGTTTGGAGGATGGTAATATTATTATTGAGATAATTAAAATCTGCAATGTCCTTGTATTAAAATATTGGAAACCACAAATTGCATTCCACAGTGAATAAAACAGACATATGCACTGTAGTTCATCCAGGGACATTTGGTGAGCAAGTAGTGTCCCTAAAGGCAGCTACACTGCATCAAGAGTCCACAATGAGTAAAATGACCTTGAACTAGATTTGTTGAAAACTTGCTCAAAATCTGTGTGTTGGAAATGTACCTTTTCTCCATATCAGTTCTTTGCTCATTGATGAAATAACAATTTGGGGTTGTGCAGGAGTTGTTAAATGTTAGCAAAGGTCTGTTCTCTGGGGTTGGGATCAATTCCCTCACTGGCCTAAGCCAACCCATCAAGCCTGCCCTCCTCTGAAGTCAACAGTGCAGTATATGGGCCCTCCAGCAAAACATTCAGTGCCAGTATACTACCAGAATTTTCCATTTGAGAACCCAAAGGCTCTTGTTCATTGTAGAGGGCTCCTGGTTCCAAATATTTCTTCTGAAGCCTGCAATGAAGACCCTGACCTATTAGAGAAATAGAGAGACTTCAGCAGGGAGTGAGAGACTTCAGGAGAGTTGTTTAGCCCGGATACTGTCCATTTGCAGTCATGAATGGTGCTGGTAGCACTGAAAAGTGGAAGTTCCTGCTCATACCCCAGGCTAGTGTAACTGGAGAGGTTGAGGGATGTGGTGCTTGGGGTGGTGGGGAAATGTCATAAAGCGGAATGTCCACCCATTTTGGATGGCTGGCTGATGTGAAACCAAAGCATTTTACTTCTTGGGACTTCTGCATTTCTACTGCCCTCAATTACATAATGAATTATCACAGCCTCCAATTTATTATTGAAATGGTCTTGATTATTAGATTTAATCCATGCATCATGGAGTTGAACATACTTCTTAAAGCTCTTTATGCGGGCAGTTGCAACTAATCTGAAGCTCAGGCATAAGAAGATCAATATTTTCAGTCTTTTTTGTTCCGCCCAAGTTTGTTTGCTCAAGGAAAATATTCTTTCCCACGCTGCATTTGATCTAGAATTAAACATAGTAATTTCTGCTGGTTTTAAGAAAACGAAAGATATTGGGATCCTCAAGATAAAATTTCAGACCTCTCATATTGCATTCATTGTCCATGTATACAGTTTACTGGATTAATCTGTCAGTACTAAATCTTCCACATAAAGTAATCTATATTCAGCAATATGTTAGGTTTTAACCACTCAATAATTCATACAATTTTTTTGAAATGTCAATGCTTTCTCAGAGGAAATGTCTACATCAGATAAAGGTAATGCTTTATGTGGAAAAATCAAGATCTAAAGAAGAATATACAACTGAGAGAGTATCAATGAGTGAAATAACTTTCCATGGTTTTTTTTCTATAATGAGATTTTTAAATGAGTCAGTTATGACCCAATTATTTGTCACTGATTGTCTCCTCTATCTTCCCATGTTACAAAAGCAATCAGGACATAATCCTAATTTTTAAACAATATCATATTTTTTTTCCAAAACATCCTGCAATTATCTTCAGCTACTAAAAGATTTTTCCATTATTCATTCACTTGTCATTCCTCAAGAACTTATGAAGTGCTTGAGGCCAGTCTTATCTAATGTACTAAGTAATGTTTAATAGCTGGAAAACATTTAAGATCCTTTCAAAATCATGATGTAGAAAATCATCCTGTTTGATGATGAATGTACTTGGATTTTTGGGCATACTCAAAGTTGAGAAAAAAATATATTTATTAACAATTGTGAAAGAGTAGATGTAGGAATGTAATTGAAAACTTTGTTATACAGCTTTCAAGTTTGAATAAGAATTTCTCTCTGACATACATCATTATTTTATAAAGTAAATAAGGTTCATGCACTAGCTACAGTCTACTCTCAAGGTTGATACTTCTTCTAAATTACTACTTCTTCTGATTCATTAATAATTAATCCATTCATTTTGAAAAAAAGCAAAGTCTCCTCTACATAGGAGAGAACAAAGTTGGCTAATGGACTGTGATCATCTCATCCTGTCCAAGTCACAGTCTTTACCAGGACAGTCACCAAATAAAGATATCTAAGTGCTTGGTTTTGAATTACTATCCCCCTGCCCACCTTACACTTCATGTAACCAGCACACTTAACTCCGAAGACTGTACAATTACTTAGCTCCTAATTGCAGGATATGCACATATAGACAAGCATATACATAAGTATATATATATACAAATATAGACATAAATAAACATACACTAAATGTGGATATATAATATGTAATCATGGTTAAATTCTATGAAATAGACTAAAGTTATTCTGGAAACATACTTCAAAATTTTCTATTTAATTTCAGTGGAAATAATTTAGGTATGATGTTTCTTCACAGAACCAAGATTTATTTGATCTAGAGTGGCCGACAAGGAATAAATTACTTTCCAAAACAGAACACATGAACCTTGATTTCAAAGAATATGATTTAGAAATGAAACTACCTTCTCCTGTCTCAGCCTGACAATAGATCTAACCTCAGACATCCTTGAGAAGAATTTTGCAGCCCTTGTACTCACCCCTGTTTCTTTGCCTTCCTTTGGTCAAGGTATCAAAACAAGATCCAGGGAAGCTTCTACAGTAATTTTTCAAGTGACTCATCCTCTTCATTTGTCCTCTGATACCTGCACCTGCACTGAGGCCAATTGGGAGTCTCCTCCCCCTTTTTGTTCCTTTGTACCACTTTAAAGCTCTCCCTCCAAAGACTTGTTTGCAGCCCAGAAACCTCAGCACTGGTATTTTATGTAGCAATGCAGGGATATCAGCAGGAGTTAAACTCCTAGCTCTATACACTGGTGAGCCTGGAGCCAGAGAGAGGGAGGAAAGCTTTGCAGAAACCTCTAATGGAGTCCTGAGCTTACAGCTAGGAAACAAGAATAAACTTTGTGCTATTTTCCACTTGCTTTGTTGCTGTCAGTATGTGTGAGCTCTGGTTCTGCAGGTAGCTTGGCAGAAGCTGTAATATTATTGGCATTGAAAGTATTTAACTTTTTTTCTGATTTAACTGATGTAGCGCTCCCCCAGATCTGCCATCCAGGTAGCATCACAGCTGTTTATTCCCTGTGTGTTCTTATTGGCATACAGTTTTTATGTGAGCAATCTCATTAGCAAAGTGTATTTTCAGCCAGGCTTCTTGGGCAAATGGGCTATTTTACCATGTTTCAAGCTGTTTTCTTTCACCCTCTGAAATTTGTGAGTGTTTTCTGTTTTCTGCCAAGTATTATAGACACCAAAAGGTTGTAAAAATAGTTAATTTCCTTCAAGCTTATGAAAATACTCAGGTCAAAAAAAGAAATTTCAAAGTGTGCCAGACAAAAACCTGCAGCTTGAGTTCACGTTACTGGATAATGCAGATCTACACAAGGCACGTATGTTATAAATGGTCTAATCACATAGAAATGGTCAGTGAAACTTGTGCTTTATTGGATCCCCAAGGGGCAAGACTCTAGGAAACTGGATCTCACTAATTCTCATGGAATTAGTTCTAAGCTGTGTGGCAGTCTAAGACTGTTAAAATCATACAGAAAAAGTAAAAAGTAAGTTGGAGTTAAGCTTGTATTCAATGTTTCTGATTCACTGGAATCTAAAGGTAATGTAGACCTGGAAAATATTTTCATTTCTCTGTATCTAGTATCCTATTGTATAGCAAAGCAAATAGTACTAAGGGGACAGAATAAATGTGGAAAAGAAACCCAAAACATTTTTCTTAAAAAACAAGTGATTATATTCCTAGGAAATAATGAATAGACATAACATGCAAATTGTAATCTTAATTTGCATCCACAAAATTTCTAGTTCATCAGCTCTTTGGCCTTACATTTTTATGGATACAAAGTATTTTTTCCACACTTTAGCTGAAAGTCAAGATAAACATAAATACAGACAATCTAGTTTTCTGTAATGAAACTGCTGTGTACTTAATGAACTCTATCTGAATTTCAGAAAAAGATATATATATCACTTTACCATATTTCACAGGATATACACTGTCTGTTAAATACTTCTCTTGAATATGCAGATGCTTGTCAGAACTGAGGATTGTACATGTGAACCATGAGGAATTTTGTTTTATTGGATTTCACTGGAATTGGGAAAACTTATGTAAACCTACATGAGGCAGTATTTCTTCTTACTCTATAGGATGAAGCCCATGACAGGGAGCTTCCATGACAGGGAAACCCAATTAACTTTACAAGAGACCTTTGAGAGAACTCTATTGGAATATTACTCCTGGCTCAATGACAGCAAGGAACTTCTTAGCAAATAGTGAATTTAGTGTAAGTATAAAGTACACTTAAAGTGTACTTAAAGTACACTTAAAGTACACAGGCCAACACATAACAAAAATCCTGCTAGTAAAATCCAAGAAGCAAACAGGAATAGAAGTAATATGTATCGACGGTGCTGATTTTTCCTTTTTTTTTTTTTTAGCTATAATGAAAGTATATGAAGATTTTTTCCTTTACAAAGAGGGAATCTATAGACATTCCCAGAAAGCAGGATCTAAATGGAAAACTCATTCAGTCAAACTTCTTGGGTGAGTAAAGCATATTCTTTTACCCCTTTCCTCTGCCAGTCATAAATGTAGTAAAATGTCAATGGCCAATTTGGAACCTAAAGGTTTCACTGTCAGAGGTGGAGCTTCCGACATTTTTCATTTCCACCTATCTGAGAATTTTAGAGTATTGGAAAGAGGTATAGACCCATTGCCTTTTAATCTACTTAAACATTTGCTCTAACTCCAAAAACACTGATTATAGAATAAAATGTTTTGCTGGGTATTCACAAATATTCCATGTACAAGTTAAGTTGTGAATAAAACTGACACAATTTCCTCCAAACATGCCACTAAGCAGAATGCAAATGGAAACATAAAAATTGCCAGTGGTTTCCTAATTAATATGCACAGCTTAGTGGCACAACAGTCTGGGCTCTCTACTCCCCAAACAGAAACCAGCTGCTGTTGGGATGATGTTGATTTTATTTGGGATGCACAAGGAATATACACTCAGGGCTGAAACTGGTGCAGAAAAGCGTATATAATACACTAGTGAATTTCTCCTCAAATGTAGACCAGTGCCACTATATTAAGATGATAAACATCTAATAATGTACGTTCTCAAACTAGAGTACATACCATGGGGCTTTATTCTTTGATACGGAGTTAATATGCAAGGATGAATTTATTAAATCACTGCATGAGTAGTTACATAGAGAAATGACTGAAGAGTCTCAAACAAATATTTTACAGGTGATCTAGAATATCAAATAAATAATGATTCAGGCCTGTGCTGGGAACATTACTGAAAGTATCTTCAACATGTAGTTCAAGAAAATAAAGTTGTGAAATAAAGTGCATTTTGTATTTGTGATCTTAGTGAGGATATCCTTGTAAAAGACATGGAAATGTCTATGGTTGTGGAAACTGCTGGCTATGAATTACAAGAGCGTGCCTGATAGTGGCACAGCAGCAAAGAGAAGCAACAGGCTTATGCAATATCATCCTTGACCCTACATTGTTGCAAAAAGTATTAACTCAGGCTAGTAGAGGAAAAGCCACCTTGAATGTGGTGAAGCAATGAAAGAGAAAAACTGGAATTTAGCATGGAAAAACGGAGGAGGGATATGAATCATGCTTGGTGCAAGTGTAGGGTGATGACAACTATTTCCTCAGACATGCTGCCCCAGATATGTGCTGAATAACCTACTGAGGTGAGTGATTAAGCCAGAATGGCACAGGGGTACAAAGTGACAGCTAAGGAGGAAGAGAGGAGGAGGGCTATTAATGTGCTGAAGTGGATGCTGATTTAAATGGGAACTGGTAGGCTCCGCAAGGAAATGATGGCAGCCCTTAGTCAAGGAGCCACTCGTGAGCAAAAAACTGACTGGCAGCTCCCTGCAGAGGACTGTGTTGAATGGTCAGTGCAAAATACTGAGTAGGAAGAAATCCAGGTGATCTGATATAGTTTAGAAGGACATGAGAAGTGAAGGAAAAACAAGAAAACTGAAGGAGATAACATTTAAGAAACTTCATCCTGGTTCAGTTTAATACGTGGGAAATTCATTTACTTACTTACTATCATAGAACATTGATCCTTTCATCGAACATTGAACCTGATCTAGAGATGTGCCTGCTGACTGCATAGGGATTGGACTTTAGTTGGCCTTTGAAGATTGAAGTTCCCTTCCAACCCTATGCATTCTATAATTCTATGATTGCTGAAGTAGCCAATGGATCCAACAATATAAAGAATTGGGAGTTGGCAGACTAAGTTGCCAAGCCGCTTTCCATCATATTTGAGAAGTCATGGCGGTCTGGTGAAGTGCCTGTTGATTGGAAAAGGAGCAGAACCCCCATCTTCAAAAAGGGAAAAAAGGAAGACCCAGACAACTACAGGCTGGTCAGTCCCACCTCTGTGCTTGGCAAGATCATGGAGCAGATCCTCCTGAAGGCTCTGCTAAGGCACATGGGAAATGAGGTGATTGCTGTCAACCAATATGGCTTCATCAAGGGCAAATCTTCCCTGAGAAATCTGGTGGCCTTTTATGATAGAATAAGGGCATCGATGGATAAGGGAAGGGCAAATGGTGTCATCTACCTGGACTTGAGCAAAGCCTTTGACACCATCCTGCACAACATCCTGGTCTCTAAATTGGAGAGACATGGATTTGATGGCTGGACCATTCGGTAGATAAAGAATTGGCTGAATGGTCACACTCAAAGAGTCGCAATCAACTGCTTGATGTCCAAGTGGAAATTGGTAACTAGTGGTGTCCCTGAGGGCCCAGTACAGGGACCGGTCCTGTTTAACATCTTCGTCGGCGACATGGACAGTGGCATTGAGTGCACCCTCAGCAAGTTTGCCAATGACACCAAGCTGTGTGGTGTGGTGAACACACTGGAGGGAAGGGATGCCATTCAGAGAGACCTTGACAAGCTGGAGAGGCGGGCCCATGCCAACCTCATGAAGTTCAACAAGGCCAAATACAAGATCCTGCACCTGGATCAGGGCAACCCCAAGCATAAATATAGGCTGGGCAATAAGTGGGTTGAGGGTAGCCCTGTGGAGAAAGACTTGGGGGTGCTGGTTAACAAAATGCTCAACGTGAGCGACCAATGTGCAAGTGCAGCCCAGAAAGCCAACCGTACCCTGGGCTGCCATCAGAAAGAGCGTGGCCAGTAGGTTGAGAGAGATGGTTCTGCCCCTCTGCTCTTGTGAGACCTCACCTATATTGTGTCCAGCTCTGGAGCCCCCAGCACAAGAGGGACATGGACCTGTTAGAGAGGGTCCAGAGGAGGGCTACAAAGATGATCGAAGAGCTGGAATACTTCTCCTACGAAGACAGGATGAGAGAATTGGGCTTGTTCAGCCTGCAGAACAGAAGGCTCAGGGGATACCTTATTGCAGCCTTCTAGTATCTGAAAGAGGCCTACAAGAAGGCTGGAGAGGAACTTTTCACAAGAGCCTGCAGTGATAGGATGAGGGGTAATGGGTTCAAACTGGAAGAGGGTAGTTCTAGATTAGAAATTAGAAAGAAATTCTTTACTCAGAGGATGGTGAGATACTAGAACAGGCTGCCCAGGGAGGTTGTGGATGCTCCATCCCCGAAAGTGTTCAAGACCAGGTTGGATGAGGTCCTGGTGGCCTGGCCTGGTCTAGTGGGAAGTGTCCCTGCCATGGCAGGGGGGTTGGAACTAGATGATCTTGCAAGGTCCTTTCCAACTTAAGCCATTCTACAATTCTATAATTACCCATCCTTTCATTCCCTAATGCATAAGTGATCTGACCTGCCAGATTATGCCATATAAAAATATTTTCAGAGATATTTAACTGTAAAAACTGAATTCAAGTTTGACAAGGTGGACACTGTTTGAGCCCAAGGCTAGGTGTACTTGATTTTCCATCAATGATAAATCCTGTCACAAAACATGATTCTGCACCATGAAGTCTAAACCACTCTTTTTTATAGATTTTAATGTTTTCAGGATTAAGTTATCACTTTTCTGTATGATTCATCAGTTTAGTTTGAATTGATTTGAATTCAAAATATGTGGCCCTGGAATATTTTTTTTTGCCACTCACATACAGCTTGAGTGGGGGTTTTTTTGAGCAAAGAATAATGCAAACTCCTTGACCTAAGTAAAAAACTCATGAGAATCTCATTAAAGTTGGACTTCAAATAAAAATCTGGATGAATATTTGCATTCTGCTTAGCTGAAATGATTCCTGGAGAGAGAAAAACAAGCGGAGACATGCTGACACATAGGGTAAAAAATGCAGTTTTGTGTAGTTTGATGTTTATTGTAGACTAATTTTTTATTTATAACGCCTTCTGCAAAAGAGATCCCATATTTGTAAAAGATTTCCATAATAATAAATGACTTTATTGAATTGATATTGGCAATCTCTCAGAAACAGTTTTCAAAATGCCTCAAACTGCCCATGAATTGTACAACATATAAGGTGATGGACTCAAAATGGAAATAAATTTTGGTGAAGCTTGCAAGGGCTGTTTGTACAAAACCAGTAATGCACATATGAACTGCCTAATTGATCATTGGATCATAAGGATTGTAAATGTATTGAATGGCTTCCCTTGTTCTGCAACTTGAAATTGCTGCTTATTTCCCATCATTTGGAAGCTTCTTATTTTTAAAATCAACTCTGATAGGACTATGAATCTGTCTCCAGTGAGGTACTGTATGACCTCATGCTCAGGGAGAAAATGGGAAAAGACAGAACACACAGAAGCTGAAGAGGAAAATGTGAAACAGCCAGGTGGAGGGTATTGTGGATAGCAGATTATTTGGGTTTGAACACGGTCTCTGTGGGCAGTGAAATAGGGCTTTCAGCAATCTGAAGGCAGGATGGACTGACCCCACCAACATTTAGAGAGAGCAGGATCTCTCAAGCAATTTCTGTGTCTGTATTCCAGAGACAGGGAGGTAAGCAGAAAACAAGTTAGTAGTAGAGACGGATTTATAACAGCTAAGTTTTGATGTGTAAAACTTAGATTCCTATGTCTCTGCTAGGAAGCCATCATTTTCTTTATCTTCCACAGCTATTCACGTGCTCTATCTTAGGTATCTATCTTAAGATGAGTTGAATTGCTTTGTTGGATCTTATTTCTCTTTGCTGGCTACAAAAGAATCTGTGGGGTAACGTCAGATGTACATAGATAATATTAAAATCTCTATGTTGGACTAGAGGAATCCCACATGTAATAGCATCATAAAGTAACTCAAAACCAAAATAACCATCTGACAGGTACATAATATTTACAGTAAGATAGTATCTTCAGGATGTCTTGCATATGCGTATTTGTGTGTATGTACACATACATACATGGATTTGTGTATAGACATATACAGTTACAACTCTTAATGGCACTAGAATGAAAAACTAAAGTAGTACAACAAAACTGAAAATGGTAAGTGGGACTAAGGAAGACAAATTGGTCAAAGTTTGGTAATTATCACTTTTTCAGCTGCACTTTGTTATATTAAGAAGTCTAATGACAGAAAAATGACACGTGAAACTATCATCTGTATCTCAAGATCTCTTAATAATAAAAGTATCCTCAATTCACATCAAAGGTGGACTTGGTAGCAGATTTATCTTTCAGATCTATATGTTTAAACTAGAGTTGCTGAAGAAACTTTTCAAGTCTACTTTATAGCAGGTTCTCTGTAAAATCAGTGCAGTTTTTTCTTTTAATCTTCTTTTCCTTCTACTCCTCTGGCTTTCTTTCTTCCATGGAAAAGGTGACAGAAAATTTGTGTCCATAGGGAAAGAAAACATAAGTCAGATTTGTTGATGATATAAAGATGCTAAACTTTATTCAGCGTAGAGAAAGTACGTTGGCTTAAATAGCTATGGTTCTAGTTCAAATAACCCTTTTCAAAGTCAGACATCATGAAGTACAGTATCCATCATTATTGTCTGCAGTGTGTTCAGACAAATCTTGTCTCAGATTTTTTCCTCTGTATAACTCCAGTATCAGTGCCAAGCTACCATGTCTCATCCATATCTTCACTCAAAAAGTGGTATCTGCTGATTCCCTGATGCTAAAAAATTCAGGAAGGCCCCAAAAGCCAAAGTCTTTGGCTGCAATCATATCTATGGAATGTCACCTTAAGGCTTTAAGGGGACAAGAATAATTTAATTTAAAACCTTAAATACTGTTTTGTGAAGAAGATAGATTTTGAAATATTTGGGAGGTGCTCAGAATGACAAAGGACTTTCATAAGAAGACATTGAGAGATGTACACTAAGTGGAAACACAATTCCCCTCTATTTTTACAAATGATCCACTGAAAACTTTAAATTCAATAGTGCAGAAGATTAAATGGCCTTGAAACATCTATGCCCTGAAAAAAACATTGATTTAATGTTTCTTAATACAAAAAGCAATACTAATGGAGATAAAATTGACATGCAAGGCAAAACCTTGTGTTTCAGTGTTGAGGAGATAGCCAGACAGAACAGCAGCACTCTAAGTTTTAATATACAATTAAATGACTCACCTGCACAAAGTCCAAAGGCCACTGTTAGTGACATAGCAGGCTTTGGCTTTGAAAACACTGTTTTTCTTCTTAATTTTCATCTTCACTTGTCCTCGTTTGAGCTTAGACTCAGAGTAACAACAGGCAAGCAATATCTTAAACCATCAAAATCATGACCCAAATTATTTTCTTCTTGAATAAAAACCCCTTGGATTGAGTTTCTTTTTTTTCTTTCATGGGGGAAAAAAAACCCTGCTTTGTTATTGTCAGACAGTTACCATCAGATATTATAGTTTAAAAATTAAATAGCAATGCCCAAAAATATTTTACAGCAAAGAGAAATACAGTAGAAGATCACAAGGAAAAGATACACTGATGATTCACACGGTTAAATCTATGAGACTGTCTCCTATATAATTCATTAAGGTAAATTTGTGGGAATGATTTAACTATTGACTCACTGATAATTTGACTCATCTCTCACGCTGAAAAGTCCATGCAAAACTGTAGTTTCAAATTCCAGTAACCATTTTCTAAGAAGTTTTGTCTCACAGAGAACACTAGTCAGTGACCCTAACCACCTTCTTATTAATAAAAGATTAAGAACTAAACTTTTGTCTGAGTAGATGAAAATCCTAGTATTTGAAAGGTTCTAGGATTTTGTATTACAGCACTAAGGACATAACCTGCAATAGTTATACCTTTTTTATCTGGTAACATTATGACAGTTATATGACCAAGTAGAGGGAAGAGAGTGAGATGAAAAGTTTTAGACCGCATGAATTTCTGTACCACTCTTTTTGTCTGGAGAAGGAGGTACTGTGAGCCCTTTACAAAAACAAAACTTTGGTATTAAAATAAACCAGGTCTAAGGGAAGACAATGTTTTTGTCCAGGAGATTTCATCGTTTTTTTGGCCAGTGGGCTGACAGCAAATCCACAACGCCTATATAGAAAACAGAGAGATAAATGAGGTCAGTTTGTTAGTACCAATTGTGGTCAGTATATCAGTGGGATGAATTATCCTAAAGAGGTATCCTTCTCTCTTGATACTTGAGAGTGGCTTTTTTCCTAATCCAAATGCCTCTGTTCCTTGATGTTGAATTGAATAAATTTGGACTCCATCAACTCTTGTTTGATCACCAGCATTTTTTTTTTCTCAGGAATGGAAAGGGTCAGAAATACTCATTAAATATATAACTGTGGAATACCATTGGTTGATGTGCCCTGGCAGCCAAGAGGGCAAACTGCATCCTGGGGTGCATCAAACACCACATAACCAGCCAGGCAAAAGAGACCATTCTCTCACTATATTCAACACTGGTGCACCCTCACCTGGATCTCACAATTTAAGAAGGATGTGAAGGTCCTTGAATGTGTCCAGAGGTTGGCAGCAAAGCTCATGAAAGGACTGGCAGAATGTCCTATGAGGAGCAGCTAAGGACTTTGGGCTTGTCTACTTTGGAGAAAAAGAGGGTGAGGGGTGACCTTATCATGCTCTGCAGCTTCCTTGGAAGGGAAATTGGAAAAGGAGGTGCTGAGCTATTCTCCCTGATATCCATTGATAGGATGTGTGGGAATGGTTCAAAGCTGCACCAGGGGAGGTATAGACAAGACATTAAGAAGCATTTCTTCGCCAAGAAGGTGGTCAGACTCTGAACCCAGCTTCCTAAATGGGTGGTTAATGCCCCAAGCCTGTCAGAGTTTAAGAGTGTGCTGCTAGCTCTCTTCTTCCTCAGCACAACACCAAACTCAACAACATCCCCTCAGCATACCTCCACCTTTTATTCTTCATCTGTTTGCTCTTCTCCATTTTGAATCAGCCAAGGGAGAATACACCACTGAGAGAGAGCTCAGCAAGCTGCCCCCAACAGGAACTGTCTTTCCCAGGAACTCTCTTCAAACTGATCAGCTCTCTGTTACTTCTCCCCAACCAGTAGGTTCCTGGTTGATATATCTCTGGCCTCACCCACCACCCCAACCATGATTACCTGGGGGAAGTTGGGGCCTCACACAGGTGGGCCAGGTTCTGCCTCTGGGGCCTTGGGGAACAAAACATGTTGCTGGGTTGTGCCTCATCCATAGGTCAACTCCAATGCCCTTAATAACACACTTTAGCCTTTGGTCAGCCCTGAATTAATCAGGCAGTTGGACTGGATGATCATTGTAGGTCCCTTCCAACAGAAATATTCTATTCTAAGTTTGTGTTGGAGATTATATAAGGTTTTCTAGTTGTCTGAAGGTCCTTGTGAATGCAGAAGTTAACAGAAGAAAATATTTGGAAAAAAAATAGGGGAAAAAATTAAAAAGCGAAATATGAAAAACTATAACCTCAAAAACAGAATACATATTTTTTTCTTTAGACATCCTCTATGTATGCTGCTTTACAAAAAAAATCATTGCTTCTGTCTGTGAAGATAGGATGTGACACAATCCTATCTTAAGTGCACCCCCAGTCTAGAAAGACAAGAGCCGTTGAGAACAAGCAAACAAACAAAAGAGCAGAGACAAATCTTAGCTTTATTCCTGTAAATTTGAAAGTTTTGCCAGTGATGTCAGTGAATCCAACATTCAGCCTACAAACTGTATCTTGTAAACTGCAACTATGAGTTGAAGTGATTGGAGAAAAAAATTGCAGGAATGATTTAAAAATGTATTTTGCTGTTTGTGCATTTTTGATTGCTAAATGGGGACTGTCAGTATGTGAGAAGAGTCTGTTCTGGACGTAAATGGCATAAGTTAGAAAGATGATGCTGAATGCTGATTTCTAAGGCACTAGTGTTCAATAAACAGTTTAACTCTGGTTAACACAAAACACTGATTCTACTAACATCAACAGATCTGCAGAAATTAATAGCTGGAGTTCTGAGACCGGTCATTCTTCTTCACTCTTAAGGCCTTATTTCTTTTTTAGTTGACATCTTCAGTCTTAAGGAGTCAGTTTGTATAATATTACTCAGCACACTCTTCAGATGTCTTTGCTGTATTTGCTCTTAATAGCATTTTACCTACAAAGCCAAATGTAAGCACACAGTTCTCATACAAAACAGCTCAATTTTGGAGCCATTGCTGATAATTCTTTTTCTTGTGTTAGGTTCTATTTCTAGCTTTGCTTTTTTTTCCCCTGCATTTTTCAATGATACTTATCGACTACTATGCATTTTTTTCTTAA
This sequence comes from Brachypteracias leptosomus, assembly GCA_013401335.1. NCBI lineage: Eukaryota > Metazoa > Chordata > Aves > Coraciiformes > Brachypteraciidae > Brachypteracias > Brachypteracias leptosomus. Next base: position 34,972 of record VYZX01018119.1, read on the forward strand.
AATTTTCTTTATATTTCTCTTGTAAACTCTGCCTTCATTGTAGTTATATAGTTTCTTGAAAAAGAAACTAGGAAATGTTCAAACAAAATAAATTTCCATTCTGTGGAACAATACCTAAACAGTCTCCATGTTCTGGGTTTCTATCAGGCAGTGTTGTGCAATCAGCGCCTACTCCTACAGGGTTCATATCAAGGGAAAGTTATTACTGAAAAAGACAGCTAAGGTGCCTCTACTATATAAAACTGGACACAAAATTATTTTTGACTGAAGATCGTGATGGTTTCTTGTGGAAAAGTGAAGTGGTGTATTTCTTGGAGAATATTTTTGTCAGAAGAAAACTCTCTTTTAAAAGCAATTTTCAGTAATTAATAGACAGACTTTCTCCTTAATGATTCCTTAAAACCTCTTCTTTTTCTTCTTAATAAAAATGGAACTTTTTAAGGGGGTAAGTTTGAAAGCTTTTTCTAAAAGTACCAAAGATGGGAACATCAGTGGTGTAAAGCCTTATAAAAATAACCCTAATAGATTCCCTGTCTCTGTGAATAATGAGGTCCAGCATCTGTTTGCTCTTGAAATGTCATTCATTTGAAGTAAATATCGAGCTGGAATAATCACAAAAGCAAGAGAAAAAAAGGTCTATTGAATTATTTTGGTCATCTTCCAGAAAACGTAATTTTGTTCTCTAATGGATGTTGTCCAAGAATGTGTCAACTCATTTTTCAGTCTCTGTCATTTCCACTTGGGAACTAATTCCACTGGGAGATAAATTACTTCATTATTGGGATATTTTTAATTGATGTTTTCTTTCCTGGACTTTTCCCCCCTGTTCTACCTATAGACTAATATAGGACACTTAATTTTTTCTGTTTGTCTTTTGAGCACTACACACAGCTAGGTTGTTAGTGTCTATATATTTTTACTTTTTTTTTTTTTCCTCAATTCTTCATACAAATACCTGTTACTAGTAGTCACCTGAAGTAATGACTATCATTCATTAATTCCCATTGATTTTAACTTACAGTCGAAATATCGATACCTCTCAGATTCATAAATAGGTTTCCATTCCCTTTCTTTAAAGATTACTTTCTGAAAGCAGATAATGGCAACAGGATTTGCTCTTCTACTAAATATTTTTCATTTACAATGCTCAGCACAAAGGGGTTCTATTGCATGATTAAGACTCCATGGCACAGCTGTTTTACAGGAAAAATTATCTAAAGTGTTATTTTCCCCTCCAATCTGTTGATCTCTAACCCAGCTTTTGCTCGAAGTCAAGAGAGACCATAAGATGCATCCTAGATTGGTTTATCAACATTTTGAAACTTTCCAGGTTTCATTTTGTTCAACCAAACTGTAGCATCTAGGATTTTGTGCTATATTGTGAAGAACTGATAGATATCAGAACTGTAATTTCAATGACGTTTATTATGATAATTTTACCCTCTTCTCTAAATTCTTTGATTTTACCCCTGATGGTTTAGGATGGACAGAATCCAAGCCCTTCAGTTTGTAATGTCCTAATTACTCTCATAATTTGTTCTGAAATCATGTTTTATAGTTGTATAGTTCTGGAAGCTGATACATTCTATTGGCTGCTGATTCCCGTTGTAGTACTTTATTCACTGTAAATTTTCTAAATTTACAGTATTCTCCTTTGCTCATCTCACACTTCAGTAGGCATTAGTTATGTCAGGATTCAATTTGAGATTCAGGCAGGTGTGATGTGCTAGATATCCAAATTCTCATCACAGAGGTGATGATCTAGTCAACAAAGTCAGTGGAGACAAACTACAACTGCTCGTGAATCCATTAGCTGCCCGCATACAAATATTTTGTGCTATCAAAAGCAGGAAGGCTTCCCATCTGGCTGTGTCTCCAAAAAGACATGGATGTCTCATAGGTCCTCTGTTATGTCTGCAAGAAATGTGGATGCCTCAGGCACTATAAGGCATCTCAAACTGCCCTAGACACCTGCATTTAGGCTGAATGTACTCTGCTACTGTGGGACACATACATGCAGATATCTTAATCTTGAACTAATTCCCACAGTGTTTTACTATAAAGAAAAAGACAAATACTAATTCCAGTTCTGACATTAACATTTACATTAAAGATAATAATTTCAATGTACTGCTTAAATCTCTGAAGAGATAAGTAAAACAGTAGTATATTGTATTAACTATGTTTTTGAAATTATTGTAAAGTAACTGTTATATATACTATTTTTCCACAGTGTACTCAAAGCAAAAACTTGCTTTGATTAATAATGTCCCTGTACTACTTGTGCCTTTTACAATCTTTACAGATCTTTCACTTTTCTGGGACAGAAAGTGGGTGGTATGGATTACACTTCTAGCTACTTAATTTTATTTTTATATTGGTTTTCAAGATTTTGAGGGACCAAGCAATTCTCTCTCTGAGCTGCCACTCTCCAGGGAAAAAGATCTGGAATGCTATCACTTTCCACAGTTGTTATCAATAATATACCAGGTTGCTTTTTACTTCCATGTGTCTTCCATGAATGCTCCTTTTTAATTTATTAATGAATAAACTTTTGCAACTAATATCTGTTTTAAAATATGAAATAAATAAAGAAATCAAATCTCAAAGGCTACCCAGATTCAGGGAAATATATTTGTACAGAGTCCCATCTATGTAGGAAAACATACAGGACATGAACTCCATTGAAACAAGACCCTTTTCTGAACTGTTGAAATAAGATGCTATCCAGTTTCTGTTCAGCCTGGTGGATGGCTAAGAGTTTTAGAAGGTTAACATTTCCTCTGAATTTATTTTCAGATTACTAAATACTATTTGATTATTTTAACAAATCTCTCTCAGTTAGTCTTTGCTCATATTTCAAAGAGTAGTACTTACAGCAGCAAGTAAAAGCAGCTAAAATTCAAGCTGAGTTTAATATTATTATATCATATATTTCTTTGTAAATCAGAAAATTCTCCCTCAGATGCCTGCCTCAGCAGCAGAACAGATATATACAGATTTGTTTTCTCTGAGGAAACTAAACTTAAATTAATCTTAAAGTGGAAGCTGTGTTTGGATGCCATGACATATTTGATAGGTGCAACTAAGGGATACAATGCGGAATGAATTTATTCTATCCGTAAGGCAGAAATAATGAAAACTGCTGAAGTATAACTTCATAGGCAGGAAAAAGACAAATTACAAAGATCAAATGCAATATTTATTTTGAGAAATCTATTTTAGAAAATTGAGAAATCCACTTTAGAAAATATGTCCTTTTCCAAATATACTGCTGAAGAAACACTTTCCACTTAGGAGTTTTTTAAAGAATTATTTCCTCTTTAGAAGGCATGTTTGTATGAATGAGCCAAGAAATCCCCATAAATGCTCTTGATGGAGCTGGCATTCATTTCCAGAGGCAAGATGTCAAATCAAACTGCCATGTGGCTGCAAACACTGCATCATTCATCATTGAACAATATGTATGGAGCGTGGATCACAAACAGCTGTTTCTGTTACAGTTGAGTGCTTTTTCAGACTGATAGAAGCACATTAGCCTAGGAGAAATGAGAATTGGTGACTCAGTCAGTCTTTGGAGCAAGCCTGAACAAACACTGCCAAGTTTTAGGCAAGGCTTGGTAAACAGGCCCAGGATCATAGAATCATAGAATGGCTTAGGTTGGAAGGGACCCTAGAGATCACCTCGTCCAACCTCCCTGCCATGGGCAGGAATGCCTCTCAACTAGACCAGGTTGCTCAAGGCCTCAACCAACCTCGCCTTGAACATCTCCAGGGAGGGGACATCCATAACATCTTTGAGCAATCTATTCCAGAGTCTCACCACCCTCGTACTGAAGAACTTCTTCCTAAGGTCTAACTTAAACCTACTCTCCTTCAGTTTAAAACCATTTCCCCTTGTCCCGTCCTTGGACACTCTCATGAAGAGTCCCTCACCAGCCTTCCAGTAGGTTCTCTTCAGGTACTGGAAGGCAGCTATAAGGTCCTCCCGGAGTCTTCTCTTCTCCAGGCTGAACAATCCCAGTGCCCTTAACCTATCCTCATAGCAGAGATACCTCAACCCCTGGATCATCTTTGTGGTCCTCCTCTGGACCCGCTCCAACATATCTATGTCCCTTTTATGGTGTGGACATCAGAATTGGACTCAGTATTCCAGGTGGGGTGTCACAAGAGCAGAGTAAAGGGGGAGAATCACCTCTCTTGACCTGCTGGCCACAATCCTCCTGATGCACCCTAGAATACGGTTGGCCTTCTGGGCTGCATGAGCAAACTGCTGGCTCATGTTGAGCTTCTCATTGATCAACACCAAGCCCTTCTCCTCTGGGCTACTCTCAACCCACTCTGTACCCAGTTTGTAGTTATGCGTGGGATTGGCCCAACCCAGATGCAGGACCTTGCACTTTGACTTGTTGAACCTCATGCAGTTGGCATTGGCCCAGTTCTCAAGCCTGTCAAGGTCCCTCTGGATGGCCTCTCTTCCCTCAAGTGAGTCCACTGCGCCACACAGCTTAGTGTCATCGGCAAACTTGCTGAGGGCGCACTCAATGCCACCGTCCATGTCACTGACAAAGATGTTAAAGAACACTGGACCCAGAACAGACTCCTGAGGAACTCCACGTGCACCTGGTCTCCACCCAGACCTAGAGTCATTGATCACAGCTTTTTGAGTGCAACCTTCCAGCCAGTTCTTTTATGGTGGTCCATCTGTCAAGTCCATGTCTCTCCATCTTAGAGACAAGGATATCACGCAGGACGGTGAGGATCTCATGCCACAACTGCTGCCAGTAAAAGTCAGTATCTATGGAGACAACACTCCATTCCATCCTTCCTACCACGTCCTGCTCCTGATTCATACACTAACCCCAAGACTAGTATTGATCAGTAAACAGTAAATCAACCTTATTATCTGCTCTTTAGACTGCTGAGATTAAAAAAAAATTGGCAAAATCATTTGCCCCATCACAATCTATTAGCATACTTATTTAACTGTTAAACAAAACCTATATATTGAATACAAAATTAACAATTCATAGAGATGTAGACTAACTGGAGCTGGAAGTTGTGTGACCCAAGTCTCTGCGCCCTATATTGGCAGGGCCATCTTAGATCAAGTTGCTTAGCTCATTGAATACCTTAGATTAGAAGGAATCTCTGAAGGTCATCTACTTTAATCCCTCATCTTGTTAAGACTCATGGGGCTTCTCAGGTTGTTTTTTGAATGCCTCTGAGGACAGATATTCCACAACCTCCCACTTCAGTAGTGCCTAATCACTCTTGTTTTAAAATACTTTTTCTCTTTATGTCCAATTGCAATTTCCATTGATTAAAACTGTGATTGTCATCTTCTAACTATTGGCTGTGCATGTATCAGGAGAGTCTGCTCTATCTTCTCTATACCTACCCTTTGTAAAGCAGAAGACAACAAATAGATCTCCACTGAGCCTTCTCTCCTGAGCGCTGAACAAATCCAGCCTGTTAATATCTTTCATGTATAAGGAAACCTCAAAACAGTGCTCTGTAGACAGAATGGCAGGTCCTGAATAAAAGGGGTTAGTCACTTTTCTTGACCCGCTGGCTGCACTTTTGTATACTTTAATGTATTTTAATTTAGAATATTTGGATCAATGTCCATGGGCATGGATTACTGAGTAAGCAGCTCTTAGTTTTAAACTGTAAGATAAAATGTTCTAGTGCCTCTGTTTGTATCTGACTATGATGGAACAAAAAATTCATGGATATGTTACAATCAAGGATAAAAAAGGATCCTCTCTTCCATTTAGAAACATTCCTATCAGTGTATGAAGCCAGAAGCTGACTTTTTTTTGGTAGAAAATAGCAAATGTTAGAAAAATATTTAATTGCAGAAATGTGAGTCTGCAAGAACTGGTCATCATCCTTTTCAAACAAGTGGGAGAAATATTGTGTAGTACTGAATGCAGGAATGCATGAACATATATTCAAGGCAATTTTCTTCTCTTAAGACTGATATAAATATTGGACTTTCACGATGCAGCTAATGTTATTTTTTTAGTACAATGGTCATGAAGAAAGAAGTAAATCTGAATCTGATATTAAATCAGATAACCTATTATATCTTTTTAAAAATTTATGTTGTTCATGACAGATTCTATCTGAAATATACTTGGGAAAGAAATGGCAAAGATTATTAATAATTCCTGAATTTTCATGTGGTAATTCATGAGACCTTTTGAAAAAACAACAATTACATTCAATGGTCATTATAATCAACATTAGTTTTACATTTCCTTGCAATTAATAAGCAGTAGCTACAATTTGTGCTTGAAACTGTAATCCAGACTTGACTATTTTGTTAGTCACCAATTTGTCTTTTTTTTTTCCTTTTACTGGAAGTGTAGTTATTTCACATACAGTAGGGTTCACTGTTAATCAAGGAGAGCTGATGCCATCATGGCTGTTAACATATTTTTACAAAGATGGCACAAAAATCCAAATTTTCCCATTCATGGTGTGAGATTTCTCATCATATTTTTGCTGCTTGCCTTTCACAGTGAATGAGAAACTCCAAAAACACCTCAAACGTGACACTGGTGGGATATACACTGATATACCCTGTCAATGACATCCTGTATATTCTAGGATTAACTTTATACTGTGGAATCACAAAATGGTAGAAGAGACTTCTGAAGATCATCTAGTCCAACCCCCTGATAGGACATCTAGGACAGGTTGCACAGGATCACCTGCAGGTGGGTTTTGAAACTCTCCAAAGAAGGAGGCAACTAGGAAAGCTAAGGCCTCCTTAGAATTAAACCTGGCGAGAGGGGTCAAGGACAACAGAAAGCGCTTTTTCAAATACATAGCAGATAAAACTAACACCAGAGGCAATGTAGGCCCACTGATAAACGGGGAGGGTGCCCTGGTGACAGAAGATACAGAGAAGGCAGAGTTACTGAATACCTTCTTTGTCTCTGTCTACTCAGCTGGAGCCTGTCCTGAGGAGCCCCGTGCCCCTGAGGCCCCAGAGGAAGCCAGGACAA
>VYZX01018119.1:42712-54092 GCA_013401335.1 Brachypteracias leptosomus
CATCTAGGTGTTCCTGCTCCGGCATGGGGATTGGACTAGATGACCTTTTGAGGTCCCTTCCAATCCCTGACATTCTGTGATTCTGTGAGACTCCACAACCTCTCTGGGCAGACTGTTCCAGTGCTCTGCCACCCTCAAAGTAAAGAAGTTTTTCCTTATGTTCAGGTGGAAGCCTCTGTGTTCCAGTTTGTGCTCATTGCCCCTTGTCCTGTCACTGTTTACCACTGAAAAGTGTCTGGCCCCATCCTCTTAACACCCATTGATAGATATTTATAAACATTGATCAGATCCCCTCTCAATCTTCTTTTCTCCAGGCTAAACAGACCCAGCTCTCTCAGCCTTTCCTTTTAAGAGAGATACTCCAGTCCCCTTATCACATTGGTAGCCCTCCATTGGGCTCTCTCCAGTAGTTCCTTGTCTCTATTGAACTGGGGAGCCCAGAACTGGGCAGAATACTCCAGATGTAGCCTAACTAGGGGCAGACTAGAGGCAAAGGAGAACCTCCCTTGACCTGCTGGCAGCACTGTAGGCAGACCCACGAAAGTTCATAGCTTTGGTTTTCTGTTTATTTCTGCCTTTTTATAGGCACCAAAGCATCACAGCCTGTGAACAGCAACTAGACAAACATTCATTGTATAAATGCAAAAGAAGACAGAGCTCTTTAAGCAATCAGTGGATGTACCATATATACCTAGTGACCTAAGTTGTGCAGTACAGCTTTTGCTTATTGAACTACATCCAGATGATGGTCTTGGAACTTCTTCTGCCCTGTATGTATACAAAGTGAGGCTTTACAACTCAGAGCACTGTGCAGTTCAGCTACAAGTACACAATTATGAAAATCCTATCACCTGGCAGGTTGTGACAATCTCTTGTGTGGTTTCATGGTTATTGCCACAATATTTAGTATGTCCTCAAAGATGTCAAAGAAATATCCAGTAAGTTAACAGGTCATTCCCCACACTGTGAAGTAAAACAGATTAGGTTGTCAGCAATTTAATTTGAGCTGAGAAAAGCTGGGAACATTTCCAGTCCCAACTCGACAGCTATTTTTGTAAAGGTGTTGGATGAGATCTTTAACAAAAATGTTCCTAGGGAACTTCAGCTAAATTGAAGAAATGTGTACACATTCATTTCAATACTCCTACACAGTTCAGTTCAGTTCAGCTGGCAAACTCTCCAGAGGACAGATTCTGTCAATAAAAACTGGTTTTTGCAATGACAAGTTAAAACTCCACTTGCATTAAGTTTTTGTAGTCCCTAATGGCAATCTGGCTTGTGGTTAGCAGGTTGCTTACCTTCATTTTCATCATCATCAGAGTTTGTTATTTAAACATACAGTGTCATGCTTTGTTCTGATCCTGGTGTTAGGAGAATTAACTATGAAGCTTCTATTTTCTAACTGCTTGTTTAAAGCTACAAAATGTGAACATATGCATCAAAGTACTGTCCCTTGTAACAGGTGGGGAGCATTAGAAGACAAAAATGGACATAAACAGAAGTTCTGGGTAAGTGAATACTTAGCACTGTGTTTTGAGGCAGAAGAAAGAATCTCTAAAACACAGGTTATCTAGAAACAACTTCTTTTCTTTTATTCACTCTCTTTGAGTCTATTTTTTTCCTTCATCTTAAAGTCTCCTACACAGTTATGTTCCCTCTCTGGCAACATTTACCATGCTGACCCTTGAACTATAGGATCATCTACCTCAATTTCAAAGCCTGTTTCATTCAATCTCCAACCTATATCTGTGTTTTTTCCTGCACTGTCTTTTCTGTCTCAAATCTTACTCAAATTCTCAGATGTTATTCAAATTTCCCATGAAGACCCTGTTCTTTTTGATGCCTGCAAATGACACTCAATAAAAGTAATCAGCGTTACTTGTTAAAACATTTGGAAAAGACGAGCTATCTATTTAAAAGAGTTGGCAAATGCTATCCAGTTATCAGAAAAAAAAATAAAATTAAATGTTGGCTTTCAGCCATTTTGAGTAAGTCAGATTTTATCACTTTGATTATGATTAGCAGCTTGTCTCATTATTCCTGTGTTAAGCACAAGGTAATTCAGAGTTTACATAGTTGATGACAGAGCTCATGGTAGGTAGATTCACTGACATCTAGGGCAAACCTTCTACTGACTTGATAAGAACCTAAATTACTCAATATGTCAATAGCTACCTGAATGAAACCTAATTTCTTAAAAGCCAGCTTTTTGGTGTCTGAGGTCTCTTTAACAGATTAGTTGTAATTCGAATTTTGACCATTGTTGTTTTAATGACAACTTTCTTCAGCTAGTAGTTATCTAATACTTTCTGCTTCAATTTATCAAACTGCCTTGTAGAAATAGTATTCCATTTTTACTAATATTATTCCATTTTATTATGGTTTTGGAACTGAAATTTTGATCAAAACAAAAAGGAACAAATGATTAGAAGTCAGAAAATGATGCATTCTGATTCTCAGTGCACTAAATCAGAGGAAATCTGTTTCTTTAAAAGGAAACTAACGGAAAAGATTAATTTTCCATTTTACACTTTACATTTTTTAAATACTATTTTAAAATGAAAATGTGTATTTTTTTATCTTTGTTTTTCTTTAGATTGCTGCAAATTCCTGGGGAAAATCTTGGGGAGAAAATGGTTATTTTAGGATTCTACGTGGACAAAATGAGTGTGATATTGAGAAACTGATTTTAGCTACTTTGGGATAGTCATACTCTTCTACTTTAATGGTATTGTACTGTACTTGCTTTATTCTTTCCATTGCTGCATATTGAGTCTTTCTGGAGAAATAAAAATGTCTTCTCTGTAAGTTACCTTTCTTTCTATTATGGCTCATTAGGGTTTCCTGGCTTGGAACACACAACAGCCATCACAGCACTCTCAGATCTCACCTTGGACAAACCATCCTTTATACTAATAGCAAGTTGTATCCAGGACTGCTGAAAACTTTGGTGTCTCACAGAGCTGGAAGTTCTCTATTTTGTTATTTACATCTCACCACGATTATGTTATATTGCTAATGGTTGACTCAACAGTGCCTGAAATAAATGGAGTTACATCGTTAGTATTATTCTCTTTGCCCTTCACTACAAGAAATATATTTTGAGGTGCTGGAGTGAGTCCAAAGAAGGGCAATGAGCTGGTGAAGGGTTTAGGGCACAAGTCTTAAGAGGAGCAGCTGAGGAAACTGGGGTTGTTTAGCCTGAAGAAAAGGAGGCTGAGAGAAGACCTTCTCACTCTTTAAAACTACCTGAAAGGAGGTTGTAGCAAAGTGACAATTGGTATGTTCTCCCAAGTAATAAGTGATAGAACAAGAGGAAACATCCTCAAGTTGCATCAGGGGAAGTTTAGATTGGACATCAGGAAAAATTTCTTCACCAAGAAGGGTTGTCAAGCACTAAAATATGTTTCCCAGGGAAGCGGTGGAGTCGCCATCCCTGGAGGTATTTAAAAGCTGTCTAGATGTGGTGCTGAGGGACATGGTTTGATTGTGACCTGGTAGTGCTGGATTAAGGGTTGGATTTGATGATCTTAACGGTCTTTTTCAGCCAAATAAATTCTATGATTCTTTACAATGAATACTCTAATCACAAATAACTTTAGAAATATTATGTGCTTTTCCACACGGAATTGTCTCAGAGAGCTCATGGTTATACTGGATAAAAAGTTCCAAAGAAGTGTAAGTAAAGTTTTGATCCTGTTGCAGAATAACTATTTGTTATCCTAGCTTAGATACATTCTATCTATGTATTAATATCTCTTCCAGGAAAGTATTCTTTTGCTAGTAAATCCCACAAAGTCAATGCATTTAGAGCAATACAAAAATTACTTGTAGTGAAGGGCAAGAGGGAGGATCCAGGGAACTACAGGTCTCTCAGCCTGGCCTCGGTACCGGGGAAGATTATGGAACAGTTCATTTTGAGGTGATCACACGGCAAGTGCAGGACAACAGGGGGATCAGGCCCAGTCAGCACGGGTTCATGAAGGGCAAGTCCTGTTTAATCAACCTGGTCTCCTTCTATGATCAGGTGACCCACCTAGTGGATGAGGGAAAAGCAGTGGATGTTGTCTACCTGGACTTTAGTAAGGCATTTGACACAGTTTCCCACAGCATCCTGCTGGAGAAGCTGGTGGCTCATGGCTTAGACAGGTAGACATTTTACTGGGTTGAAAACTGCCTGGATGGCCGAGCCAGAAAGTGGTGGTGAATGGAGTTAAATCCAGTGGCGACCAGTCACAAGCGGTGTCCCTCAGGGCTCAGTTTCGTGATCAGTCTTGTTTAATATCTTTATTAATGACCTGGATGAGGTGATCAAATGCACCCTCAGTAAATTTGCAGATGACACAAAATTAAGTGGGAGTGTTGATCTGCTTGAGNATTGGTTAGGGAGATGTTGGGATGGTCACTGCAGCCAAGGCTGCCCATGAACTTGACATTGCCCACCAGCCCCTCCCTATTGGTGAGGACAAGGTCTAACATGGCACCTCTCCTCATTGGTTCCTCTATTGCCTGGAGGAGAAAGTTATCATCAATGCATTCCAGGAATCCCCCAGATTGCTTATGCCTTGCCTTATCAGTTTTCTCTCCAACTGATATCAGGGTGGTTAATGTCCCCCATGAGGATCAGGGCTTGTGAACGAGCAGCAATTCCTATCTATCTTGGTCATCCTGATCAGGTGGTCTGTAGCAGACCCCCACTGTAATTCTTCCCAGAAAATCAAGAACTTCATTTCTAATATCATCAGCAAAGGAGTAATGGCTTTTCCTTCAAGAACTTTTCATGATGGGGGTATATAACAGATGTTCTTGCCACTTCAATAATATCTCTTAAACTAGAGTCACAATAGATGCTGCATCATTACTGTAAGATCTATTATTAAAATGTTAATATTGTACTGTTGCAAAACAAGCTCTTCTGTGGCCTCTGGTGTCATACAATCAACTTAATTGAGACACAGAAACCTTTATCACTTGAAATTTATAGTAAATTGTAAAAAAAGAAATTTTAAAAGAGCTAAGCGCTCTGAGAGACAAAGTAACTTTTCTAGTTCCAGTGAGGTAAATCAGTACTTGAGATGAAAGTGTACCGAGCCATCTACACAGCTACTTCCCAACATCTTGGTTTATATTGATTCCATAGATGTCAAGATTTCAGAAGAGTAGAATTTAGCTCTGAAGGGGTCCTATAAGAAAGATGGGGACAGAGTTTTTAGTAGGGCCTGATGCAACAGGACAAGGGGTAATGGTTTTAAACTAAATGAGTGTATATTTAGACTAGGTATAAGGAAGACATTTTTGACAATGAGAGTGGTGAAACACTGGCACAGGTTGCCCAGAGAGGTGGTAGTTGCCCCATCCCCAGAAACATTCAAGGTCAGGTTGGACAAGGCTCTGAGCAACCTGATCTAGTTGAAGATGTTCCTGCTCACTGCAGGGGGGTTGGACTAGATAACCTTGGAAGGTCCCTTCCAACCCAAACCATTTTATGATTTTTTTTGGCTTCTCCATCACTAATGCTCATCCATGCCTGCTAGCTTGGACTAAGTGTCATCTAGCCTGGGGCTTTTTCCTGTGTGAATAGAGACAACATGTGACTCAGGCTAATTCAATAGGGAGCTCATCAGCTCTAAATCACTAGTGTTACTAAAGGTCTGTGGGAACAACAGAAAGGGGTGGCACCAGGAGGGGAAGGCAATGCAGGAATGACCTTTGTATTTGTGACATGGTGTAAATTTCCTTTTCCATAAAAACAGGAACTAACATTTTTATGGCAATCCAAAAAATAATTCTCTGCTTAGATTACACATTACAATATTTCTTGTTACAACATGCTATATGAAGCTTTGATTAGTTGTCAGTCTAACTGTGAAACTTTAAATCTGAGTATAGAACTAGCTAGAAGAATATGTGTCATGGCACTTGTCATCTGTCATGGAAAACTCCCTGTCTAAATTCCTATATATTTAGAAACAGTTTCAGATAGAACTCTGATCAGAAATACCTATGAACTTGGGGAGAGTTTGAATCTTCCCAATATTAACTGAACTTTTGTAATTTATATTGATCATCCCTCAGGGCTTTCCCACAATCAGATTCTAAATATTGCTGATGGTATCTAATAGGTGAACACTGTTAAAGCCCTTTTCAATGGCTTTAAGTGGAAATTCATTTTAAAATTAAAATGGCTAACAAGCCAATAAATGAATCCAGCTATTTTCACGCTATTATTACCCTTTTATTCCCCACCCTATTCTTACAGAAACATTGCCCATCTGCTAAATGGTAGCAAATCAGGCCATGAAGATTGTCTTCCTATTCCATGGAAAGTATTATCAAGCCTGGTAATATTCTATGAGTGAGTCATTTTGTTTTCAGAGTGGTGCCTGGCAAGCATTGAATTCCTGAAGACAGTTGCTCTGCTGAGGGGTCTGAGTCATGGGGAGTTACCTCTACATCCGGCTCCAGTCAGAGATTTGGTGGGGCTGAAAGTCACAGAAAGCTTCTTTCCTACCTCACTTGCAATCATTGCACACAAGTTGGTACGATCAGGTTTCCCCAGCTCTGGAGTTTGCTCATCATTAGAAAGCCTGAAAAATTAATGACACTTGCCATAATAGAGATTTTAATTTCATGTTACTGTTTCAGAATCATGCATGATCAAAATGCTTTCATGCAGCCATATAATAGCATTAAAGCACAGTGCATGCATACTCCTGCTAAAATTAATTGAGAGAAGAGAGGTGCTTGAAGATCTCACATAACGAGTACAATTGCTTGAGAACAAAAAGCTGAAGGCAGCCAGGCTGTGAAATGGGGTTGAAACAAAGGGAAAGATTTTTCCAGTGTGATATCTGAACACTTGAAATTATGGGAGAAATAGGACATGTGGACATCCTCCTGAATGCCATCTGCAAAAAAACTGTACTAGCACTCTGTGGTTGTTACCCTTCCTTTAGCTGGGGGATGTAATATGTGGCTTGGATTTTACCTGTCTGTTGTTTACTGACTGTATCTTTTCCTTAGAAGGCCATGGATAGACAAAAAAAGAAAGGGTTTTTTTAGGGTGATTGTTTTGTCCTGGATGCCCAGAGTGAGGTCTTTCTGGGAGAGCTTCCTCTGGACATGCTGAGTTTAGAGGCTTCTGAGCTTCAAGCTGGCAACCATCACTTGGACTAAAAGCTGGACAGCTTTATGTGCAGCTTGGTACAACAAATGACATGTTTTGAGGGAATGAAACCTAAAGGAAGTAGAAAGGGAAACTCAAGGGACACAAGGAACTTGTATCTGGAACAGGGACTAGACAAGCCCTAAGAGGAATGGCAAGGGCATTATTTTCCTGTAGTTCCAGGGATTAAGAAAGGTTGTTAGATGAGAGCAGGCATGAAGGAAAGAAGCTACTCTTCTAGGAACCAGAGATAGAGGGAGATTTGTTTGTAAATATTTTCATCTTAATGTTTTACTAGAGATGTGACAGGAGCTTGCACCTGGACACTTAATGCTGTAACTATCATTTGCTGTTTCCCATATGAACAACTGGCTTACATATTCACATCTATTCCTCACTGCAGCAATTAAGCCTTTAGCAGGGTGGAAACTGTGTCTTTGCCTCAGTTAACAGCAAGTTGTGAGTAACATTGGTTTATTTTGAAGCACTCCTATGTCCCTTCAGCCAAGATATACCTATATTCAGTTAGAAGGTTTATTTCCATATATATTCAATGTGAGGACTCCCAGCTGCAAAATTTTCTTGGTCTTTAACTCCTGGTCCTGTGTGTTGTTCAGTAGTCACTGAGAGCCAAGGAAGTTGGCAGAGGTCAGCGGGTGAGGGCTGCATAGTAGGAACCTCTGCTCCATATAGCACCAACTTGTTGTTAGGGCATATCAAAGACAGAATGAATGCAATGAAAGGGATCATTTTTCACTTTTCTTTATAGCAGTGTAGCTGTCAGTACACATACTGTATTACTTACACCAGTAAATGTTATGATTTTATAACATTTTACTGCTGTGTCTGGAAATCTTGATCATAGAGCAGCACCACGCAAAGCTGTTCCAGGAGAAGGCAGCTGAAGGAGAAGCCTGAGGCAGGAGGTCAGACACTGTTCATCACTGAAGTTCTCAGTGCTTTAAAGTTCTGGGTGATGCTTGAAGCCATGGACTGCCTCAGGCTGTGTATGAAACATTTTAGAATTATCTGGAGATTTTACTCAGTTATGCCAACAGTGACAGCCACATAAACACGTAGACAGGAACTCATGAATTTAAACTACTGCCTTAATCTAAGCGTAACTATATTTCCATTGTAAAACTCTGAAGAATACTCAGTTTTCTTTTTTCTCTCCAGCAAAGCCAGCATAAAAGCACTGATGCAGTGCATTACATCTATCACATCATGATACACAGCACAATGTTTTATCAAAGAAAAATTTCTAGGAAATTTATGTGTAAAAGACAAATATTTAGCCCTAGTATGCTGTATTGTCATAGTGTGAAGGATTCAGCTGATGGTCCAAATTCATTGTCAATATTGCTATTGAATGTAATGGTAATACTGTTCTCAGTGAGATGGCATAAATTAGCCAACAGGGCTTCTATTCTTCAAAAAACTTACAAGCAGGGAAACTGGACAATCAAAGATTTAGCACCTGCATCTACCTTCTTCTTTACTCTACACAAGCAATTTTTAAAAAATACTCTGTGCTTCTAGAGGGCATGATCCACAGCCTGTCGAAAATTGTATTAAAAGTGTGTGACCTCAATAGAAGCCAAATTGCTGAAGTTTAAGAAAGTCTTGATGATTAGAAGAAAGGTACAAAGGATAGAAGGAGAGGGAAGGACAGAAGTGGTTTAAAAATTATTTCTGTTTTCTACCAGGTCTGGAAGCAAAAACTAATTGTATTTTTGTATTGAAAACAAAAACTCAGCAAGTTTTGCTGGCTTTCAGCTCATCTAAAACAAAAATTAAGGCCACACTTACAGCTTTTTCAGCAAGTCTGGGTCAAAACAACTTGCCCAAAGCAAGAGTATGTTTCTACTGGAAGTTGTATTACACATCATCTTGTAATGGTTCTACTCCACCCAGCCTGGCTTGGGACTCACCCCTGTTTCGCTCTGATTTCCTTGTTGGAAAACTGTCAAAAAACCAAAATGTACTGTGACAGAAGATTAACACAGCTGTACTGAAGGAGAGCAACAGGATTAAAAAAAAAAAAAAAAAAAAAGAAGAAGTGTGTTTGATGTCCAATGAACAGATCCTGCCAAGTTTCATACAACACAGCTACAGACAAAAATAGTAGCGCACCATGGGGGAAGCTGCCCTAGTAGCATTTTCAAGGTAAATAATCACATAATGATTCATCCAGTAAAAAAGGCCAGATAGAAGGAAAAAAATTACAACTGGTCACTCATTTTTCCAAAACCTGAAGAATTAATTATTCTATTAAACAAGAAAACTTCCTGCTTTTACGTGAAGTTTGGAGGAACAGATGGCATTTCACTAATTGGCTAGTTTTAATGTGGATTTTCAGTCACTGTTCTGGTGCTTCTCTGCCTCCTCATTGTGTGTTGCCTCTTAATATGTTTGCATTTTTCTATTACCTTTGTCATTACTGACATGCTTATGTTTGGCACAGTGAAGCAGATATTTAAATAAGGTTGCAGGCAAGCCATCTGTGTATGCTTGAAATATTTTGCTGCCACAAGTTTCCACAGTGTTTCAGAAAAGCTGCTGCAATTTAATTCAGAAGAGCAGAAGAACAAGAAATTTAATGTAATTCCTGGGTACTGAATTGTCTCAATGGACAGACCACCCAAGTGGCAATAGCACAGAGACAAAGAATATATATGGGTGTATCAGCAATTTTGATATCACCTATCAGTCTGATTCTGTTCTTCTTTCAGCCTGGGTCTCTGCCAGCTTCCCTTCTAAGCATGGCAAGGCATGCTCAGTCCTCACTGGAGTAGTCTGTTCACTAAATATATAAACCCAAAAGCACGGGTTATTTTTCTAGCAAGGACTCACCCTAAAAAAAAGAGGTAAACACTGAGTCATTGGAAGGTAAAATCTTGAGAATATACTACAATAAAGACATTAAAAAAAGCCTTTGGTTTAAGCCTGAAAGTCCATGCTGGTGTTTGGAAAACAAGGTGCTTGAATGGTTCAGATTGATGCCCCAGGGCAGTATCATGCACATGTAGCTTTTAAAGCTACTTACAATTTCCTGCATGAGATGATACTCTGAGTTGTGACATGGGTAAGAGCTAAAAGCTGTTTGGAATGTGTGTGCTGCAGAGAACAAACAGGGATCACACTAACTGGCATGACAACAGCTACAGCAGCTATGTGCATCTGTGGATGCCTTGATAAACACAGTGAGATTTTTTTTCTCCATAGCACTGTCTTTGGTCCAGAGCTGCTCTTAAGGAAAGCTAGACCCTAATGACAGGGATTTCAAGTAGTCAGGGTGTCCAGAACTGGGTAAATCTCAGGGAGGAGAATAAAATTTTCACTCTGAAGGCAGGTTGCTCAGTTAGTCTAAAGACCCTGAAGGTATCTGTAGAGGATGGATAAATTTGCTTTGCTGATAGCACTGACTAGTCAAGATAGGACTGTATAACCACTTCTTCCCGTAATACCTTTTTTTTAAAAAAAGACTCATTATACATGAATTAATCTGTAGCCAGAGGCTGCTAACTTTACCTTATCTTGCCACAGGGACAGCTCTGCAAAAGTATCATACTCTTCGATATCAGTGGTGATTCTGTCTTTTACACAGGAGAATAGAAGGAGAATCTTTGCTCATGTGTGTTCTTGAATACAAAGATCTGAACACTGGTGATATTGTAATGAGAGAGGTTTGCACTGGTTTATTTAATTCACCAGCTTCCTTCCACCTCTGTGAATACATGCAGAAACCCAGAGGAGCAGTGTTGAAATACTGAGTGTGCACAAAGGTTATGATCTGACTAGGTTTTAACTTGACTGATGGCCTGACTACAGACTTAGCCGAAATGGGAAATAACATTGCTTTGTATTTACTTTGAAAGTCTCCCTTTTTCTTGCCCTTGAAACACTTTTGCTAAGTGCTGCTCAGTGCTCACATTGTTCTGAAGGTATTTAATTGTATTGCCCTTGGAAACATTCAGGATGCTATCAAGGTATGGCCTTAGAGCAATGCCTGTCCGGGCCACAGTAGCTGTCTTTACTTAAATGGGTAAAACTCTGTATCCAAACCAGGTGTAACAACAGTCTGTCAATCTCTGTAGGCCTGTGTAAATCTACATATGTGAAAGCTATCTCCAGGGGAATGCTATAAATATGGATGTACATGTTTATACAATCAAGGAAGCTAATGCCTTTGTTTATGCCTTTTTTTTTTTT